>BJFM01001679.1:140290-153241 GCA_016586285.1 Arothron firmamentum
GGGGGGGGGGGGGGGGGGTCCCATTGGCATTCTTTAACATCTCTGGTGCTCGCTTATGTTCAGAGAGCCATCTGTAGATCAGGAAGACAAAAACGACGCTCCTGAGCCTCGGCGTCACTCAACAGGTAAGCACCGCTTCCTTTCTCTCCCGCAAATTCACACACCAATCCAAAGATCCTGTGCTGTGTTTTTTAAGTACCCTCTGTCTGTCTGTCTGTCTGTCTGTCTGTCTGCTCTCTCTGTGCACCCCAGGCAGGTAGATGTGCTTCAGTTGGCGGAGGTTGAAAGAAGGTTCTGCCTTTCAGTCTGAACTTTTTCCTGAGGAGAGCAGGTATGTGAGAGCGAGCAGCGAAGTCAGAGTAATCTGGTAAACTCCCATACTTTGAGCTGAGGGGAGCAAAGTTGAAGCGCAGCAGATGCCAAACTTTCCTGATTCTGCACCGATCCCTCATCAGACTTCAGATGTTCGCTGCGTCAGACAGCGTTTGTCCTCGAGGCCTTGCATGATTGGACCACCCAGTTAATCAGAAGCTCTTAATCAGACTGCTTCAGGAATTCACTGTGAACAATCAGGGATTGGATTTTTCTGCAGAATCTTATCTGTGTATTTTGCACGCCCTCCGACCGGCAGTTCAGCGTTAAGGCGGAGATGCTTAAGGAGACAGCATCTATGCGCTGCAGCAGTCGGACCCACCAGAGTCGGACCCACCAGAGTCGGACCCACCGTCTCGCCGGGCTCACCAACCCGGCAAGAACAAAAGAGTAGCATCGGATGGCTGCACGTGGGCAGAAGCTGCGTTCCGTGCACACAGCTTGCTCTCAGCGGGTTTCATAATGGCTGGTCCAAGGTGGAGGATGTTGAGTCATTTGACAATGTTGTCAGAGGGTTAAAAGAAGACCTGCTGTCGTCAAGCTCACTGGTTCACTCCAGTGGAGTGTCCTTGTGTGAAAAATGGCAACCTTCTCTGAATGAATCCAGTTTCAATTCAAGTTTTTTTTTCTTTTTAATTTGCTTCTGGTAAAAGCTGTCAAAGACCATGGTCCAAAAAAGCAGCATTTAGTCTTACTAGACTTTTTTTTTTTGTAGTTGTTTATGATGACAAATTCATTTGGCCTTCAGTCAGGTGTAGGTATCTGTTTCATATGTTGAGCAATAACTAATTAACATTTTACAAATTTAAAAGTAAATCATCGCAGAGCAAAATAAACACTTGTCTGTGAATCAACATTCTTGCGAGTAGCTGTGTTTTCAAAGTAATTAAGGTAGTTGTTTGGAGAAGTAATGGGAATGTGGGGAGGTCAGACAGGTTGTGTCCACTTTAAGCAAGTCTAATGAAATCGGTGACTCATGACACCGGCAGCATTTTTGTCGTCGTCGGCCAGAACCCCGTCCTGCATAAAATACCCGGAGAAATGCATGTGAGCTGTTGTTTTAAATGAACAACAGGCAAATCAATGAAATGAAAACACTTTCAGTGAAAAACATGTTGCTCTCAAAAAGGCATTAAAAGAGCAATAAGGAAATATATTCAAGAAGATGTTGAGTCCCATTCATGGGTCAAGGAACACCACGCTTGCAACCAATTCAAAGTGTCACTATTTGGCAACAGTTGCAGAGACGTCACCCTGGTGGTCTGGAAACAAGAGAAAACAATAAAACTGCTGTGAGAGCTGAAAAGGAAAGATTTCCTTTTCTTTGAGAAATGAAATAATTGCCCTTGTATGTTCAAGGAGTGAACAAAACGCGTCGAAATGCACAAATGTTTTTCAGAGTAGAGGGGGGGAAAAAAAATTGAGTCTGAGCTAATTCTTGTCAAAGTCTGCTGGAGTGCAACTAATCAACTGAGGAAAGAGGCTTCAAAGAACTGTTGACTTCAATGCACTTTGTCTATCCAGATGAGAAAATATTTAGTTTTCAATTAAGTAAATTACTACTATTTGTTCCACTCCTGCGGCAGAGAAATAGAAGTGATTATAAACTGACTTGGAGCCACCACAGCTCTAGGAGGTCAAAAGAGTTTGCTTGGAAATGCGCTTTTTTTGTTCCAAACAAGGCCACGGCAGTTTCCTCACAGTGGATCACACTTCCCTCTTCCCATTGAAAACAGACTGCAGAACTTATTTAAGCTTCAGAGCCAAATCCCACATGCAAAGTCTATTTACATGAGTCCGTAAATGGGCTACAATCTCCAACAGCGCCGTATTCCTTCTTCCAGAGATTTATATGTGAGCCTACACAAAATATATGCTTTGATAAGCAACAGGGTGCTGATGTTTAACGCGCTCCCCAAATTGCTTGATTGGTGGGTTGTGCAGCACTCCCAAGGAAATGTTGCAATATCAGCATCGAAAGCATAATTCTAATAGCCCTGTTCTTATTTCACTCATCATTTTCCCCAGAATTCTGGTTTCTTTCTCAAAATGGATGCTTGAGATAGGGGCAATGTTTCATTTCAGTGCTGATGACAGCAGGAGAACAGTGTGTTCACTTGTGAATCGGAAGCAACAATATTCCAAAGCATAAATAGAGAAACAAAAAGAGGGGGGAGGCTACACGGTTAGCACCATCCACGGCAACCTTTTCTTACGATGTTGCCAAAATTATGTTTTGTAAAAGTTTTTAATTGGTTTGAGCCAGAAAAGCTCCTTTGCAGTCATCTCTGTTGCAAATCTGTGTTCACTCACAGCCGGCGAAGGGAACTCAGTGCCACTTACAGAAGATCCACATTCAAGCATCAGAGACAGAGCTTCGCCTTGCTAAAGGACACCTGCTCAAGGACGTACAGGCTGTAGGGGCCAGGTACCAAACCTGTCGTACTAGTGTTACTGTGGCAAACGCTTTTCTACCTGAGGCGGTCCTCTTATACGACATGACACATGCTGCGATTTACATCAGGCTGTGTAGTATCACGAGGCTTTCCACTTTTTAAATGTAACAATTCCCATTTTATTCATGCTTAATCCATGAAACACAGCCTCCTCTGTTCTTCTAAGCTGCGCCAGAAGACAAGAAACCACAAAGGTTCTCGTGACGTCTCATTTAAAAGAGCAGTTCTAAGAAAAGTGTGCACGCCGTGGTGACTTATCAGGAGACTGAAACGAGCTTAACTAAGCTGCTCACAGTGCAGAAGAAAGCTCCTCTGCAAGCAGTGGCCCTCTAAAACGCAGATTTTCCACATCTCGCCTGTGAAACTGATTTTATAAGTGATTAGCCCTCAGCGAGTGCCTGGCGGCTTTTGAAAGTTTGATTGAACCGCGATGCAGGAATAGACGTTGCTGATTGATCTCTAAAACTCTGCCGTGTTGCAATCATGTGCACATCTGAGGCCTTGGAGCTAAGTTTACGCCGGCGCTAATCACAAACAAAACCCGCAACGGTGTTCTCGAAAAGCTGGGCCTTGGAAATAATCGCCAAGTGCCACGGTCTAAACATACAACATGTTTTGCTTTCTAGCACACGGCTCTAAAAATATCCACATATTATTTTTTTTCCCCCACTGTTCTTCCAGGACCCTTGAAGGTCAGGTGCCAGCTGTGAAATGGACCTTTTGTCAGCATGGATTGTGTCTTCTTCAGCTCTACCCTTTCTCTGTCTCATCTTGGGTAAGAGAATCAAATGTCACCGTGTTATCAGTGGAGTCACCTTGGCCTTTTCATGTCCAATACACGCTTTGACCCTTCAGCTGATCTGGTAACCTTGACTTAACTGAGGCGTTAGGTGAATAAAGCCGGGCGGGTTTTAATAGGTTATTTGGTTTATTCATATTTTGGATCTCTACTGGAGGAGGACACCCACAACCTTTTCCACCAACATTTCCAGAAACTTTTTATTACCAAGAATTAAAATAAATGAAATAATGGCTGTGGGTGTGATCCACCAATCACCATTGTTAACACACAGCCGCACCCGCTCAAGAATTCCGAGGAAACTCTTACTCTCCAATAGCTCGTCGTCTAGGAACTTTTTCTATGGAAAGTTTGTGAACATAGGGAAAGTTTGTTGGGTGGGCTTCCGTACTTTTTTTTAGTCTTTGAGGAGGGGGCAGAGGCTGGGTAAAGTTTCTGTGGTGATGCATCTGAAAAAGTGATGAATTGTAGCTGGATCAGCACAGAAGGTGTCAGCGCACGTAAACGCGTCCAAGATGCTGGACAGAGTAGCATCGTTCACACAACTAAATAGATGGATCTGATCACATGTGAGAGAAACATGAGCCAGCTGAGCATCCATGTGGTGAAATGGACCGTTTTCAGACTTTTCCTGGTGGCCATTCTCCTTGAGCAGCCCTCGGGTAGAGAGAAATGTATGAAGCCATTTACTCACTGTAGCAAGGGTATTCATGTTTTATGCAAATATAATTCAACACTGCCTACACAGGCGAAAGGCAGAAAAAGTTGCAGACCTCGGACCGCAGCAACTTTTCTTCAGGGGCTGTCAGTCCGCCTGCTTTAGCCAAGGTACATCTGTACCACTGATGCATGCAGGGTATGCAGCTCCTGGCTTTCTGTACTCTATACAGAAAATAAATATTACTATTGTAATTTCAACTCCGCTCCTGGGTATTATTTGCAGTTTCCATGGTGATTTGCCACAATGATTTCCAGTTCATGGAACTCACTGAACATAAGTCATTTGCTAATACAGTGGGCAACATGATGTCAGTCACTCGTTGATGCCAACTTACAGTTTTTAGCTTTTTGAGAGGTTTGGAATGAAATTCTTTCTGATTTTCTTTTACTTCTTATTCTTATTTCAGGTGTGTTTTTTTTTTTTATAGTATTATTCCGTATTGGAAGATCAAAACAACTTGTGTTGAGAGCATTTTAACATCAGAAAACTGATTCTCTCAGCGGTCTACGATTATCAAATTTTAATTTCCTTTTTGTAATGATGGTCACTGTCGCCTTGTAATGACATCTCTATAGCCTGGGAGGAACTTTCACCTGCCAGCCTTACACCCATCTCAAAATATGTGTGTTTATGATAACGCGACATTAAATTCCCCTTTATTTCAAGACCAGTCAATCTACTTTTATAGCCCCAAATCACAAACTTTGTTTCAACGGGCTTTATAAACTGTATTAAACTAAAGCACCCAATTTTTTAAAATATTCCCAGTGTAACAGGGTGAGATACAGAATACATTTCCTGATGCTCCTGACTAAGGGACACAAGCTTCATCATCTGGCGGCCTGACTGGGTGGTGGACAGGGACCAGGAGGAGAACAAAGGTGTCTCCTAGTGACATGTGACATGCCAAAAGAGTCAATAAAGGAGTCATCTGACTCAGCAATACCAGTAGCAAAGCAGTATTGACTCCATTTGCTGCCGCTAACTGAGGCGATATCCCCAGACGACTGCTTCTGGCTTCATCTCATGGAGGCAAAATTGGTTCATTTCCTCATTTTTAAAACAACACTCTTGCTGTGTGAGATATGGAAAGCTGCTACATGTCTTATCTCCGCCATTTCATTTGGCATTTAATTTTTCTATACCTCTGAATAATACCCTTTTACTTCAGCAACCAGCGTTGACTATTCATTTATGTAAAATTTATGCAAATGCCCTGTTGTGTTTGGTTGTTTGTATGCATCCCCTGTAATGGCCAATCTTGCCCTTCATTTTTGACGTGAGGTGACTGGTTCAGCCTTGATCTGAGCGTGCTGCCTCTCACTCATGTTGTCAGACCCAACAGAGCATGCACCTCACAAACAACTTGGTCGTTGCTTCAGTCAAGGTCACGATTCAAACGGCCGGGTTGAAGCTGGCTGCTCTGCGGGGCTGGCTGCTCTGCGGGGCGTTGTTTAAACGAATTTCAGGCTCAGATGTTGGGCATTAATTGGTTTGTGTTTGGCCAGAGCCAAACTTGGAACGGTGTTTCTTCAAAAAACAAGCATGGAAAACAGCTATAACATGCACGCCCCGGTGCCAAAGGCTCACGGGTGGCGCGCAGGGAGGGAACCTTCCCTCTTCTAACGCAGTGCGCCACAGAAAGTCACATGAGAGCCTGGTTGAAGGATGGCCAGCCCCACCTATGGCAAACAGTAAGGGGATTAAAGCGATAATCATTAGTCTTCCCTGGAGGAATTAGCTAGAGGGACAAAGACATTGAAGAAAAACCGCAGGTGCACGAGGTTGCTGATACCCTCGTGCTTTTCCCCCCTTCCACCCAATACCATATCTGCCCAGCCGAGGGGGATTTAATTCGTTGTAATTACTTTATTGACTCGTTTTCAGGGCCGTATCACTGCAGTTTCCCATCAATAAAACATATGCCAGGATGAATAATGCGGTCACACACAGAGGGGTTCCGCCTCAGACAAAAGCCCCCATGGTGTATGTTTGTGTCATGTTCCCAGTCTTCCCTTTAGTTCAGAGCTCTTGTTTTCCCCCACCTCTTTATGATCCACTTCTTCTTCCTCCTCCTCCTCCTACTCCTTTTATGTGTCCAGGCACACAAGCCCAGCAGGCCTTCAGAACTGAGCCCAGGAACCTGACTGTGCATAAGGGAGCCACAGCTGTGCTGAAGTGTGAGGTGCTGCGGGCCTCGGGGACCGTGCAGTGGGTGAAAGACGGTCTCCTCCTGGGACCTCAGCAGAGTCTGCCTGGCTTTCCACGCTACAGCATGATTGGGAGCCCCAAGAGAGGTAAACAGACACAGAATAAGGTCTACGGTCTATCGGACTTAAATGGACCTATCCGAGCTGAAGAAATGAACTTGAGAAAAGCAGGCTCCTCTAAAGTGACTCTAAAATCCTTCATCATAGATCTCCCAGGGTTGTTTATCTTTATAAACATTCAAAGAGCCTGAAGAAAGCTCCATTCGAGTAGAAAAGTGCATTTGAGTCGAAACAGAAAAAGAAGGTCAAGCTGAGACCGCTGAGGCGGCGTGTGGGCCAGAAAGATGTTAAATGGTAAACGTGGATTAACCGAAGAAAGTACACAGTAACACAGTTACATTAGTTGTGTTCCGATGATTCTAACATACGAGTAATATGGTTATAATAACAGAGAGCCGCTGTCAGTGCAGGAAGCTTCTTGTTGGTTAATGAGATGATGTCATTTCTGTGCCTTCAAAGCCTTTTAATAAAGCCACACAGAGAAAACAGGAACCTTATGGCACACGTACAGGCAGCATATGGGCTGTGATCCTGAACATCCGTCATTTACATATAAAGACAAATAAATAAGCAAATATCCAAGACAGCATCAGCAAATCAGTGTGGCTGTGTGTGTCACAGAATCTGATCCACAGTCTATAAAAAGTAATAGCCAATTAGAAGTCAATCCCTCAGAGAAGAGCAGAGCATCTGTTCTTGATCAGCGTGTGAGTAGTCAGGTTGAACCGCAAGTGACTGCTGGTGACATCGAAAAAACTGTGGGACGCGTGCAAATGTGATCCACTCCTACAGGAAAAACACACCTCGTCCGGCGTGCAATTAGTTGTCGGCGAGGAAATGAAAGCATTTGAGTCGATAGGAGTCACAGGAAGTAAAGATGAACAAGTCCAGAGCAGGACGAGTGATGCAGGCGGAAAGAACCTGATGGGTCCAATCACTTTCAACTGCACAGAGCAAAAAAGAATGAAAGAAAGAAAGAAAGAAAGAAAGAAAGAAAGAAAGAAAGAAAGAAAGAAAGAAAGAAATCATTTATGATGACGCTTGACAACAACTTGACACTGCAGCACTTATTGTTGATTGTCACCATGGGTGATGTGTGTCGCTGCTGCCACGAGACAGTCGAGCACAGCAACGCAAAACAAACAGCGTTCTGAGCAATGACGCCAGAAACAAACAGCAGCAATAAAGCCGTGCGCCTGTGTCACGGCATCTCTCATCATCCCACACACACATTTACACACACACACACACACACACACACACACACACACACACACACACACACACACTTATGATGGGAGTGAGAGGGAATATATAATGTTTCTTTTCAGATTTTGCCGAAGGGGATTAAAATAGGGGGTGTGAGAGAGAGACAGAGAGAGAGAGAGAGAGAGACAGAGAGAGAGAGAGAGACAGAGAGAGAGAGAGAGAGAGAGACAGAGAGAGAGAGAGAGAGAGAGAGACAGAGAGGCAGAGTGTGACTAAAGTGAGAAACTATTATCAATTCTTGGTCAATACTGATCAGGCCTGATCACAGTGTGACAACCAGTCAGGCAAAAAACAATTCTGAATGAACAGAAATAAACACAAAATTGCACATTTTGCAGCAATTGCATTTTTTAAGCTGCATGTCAGCATCACTGTTTCTTTCATTACTTAAAAACCCCGCCAGATGAATACTAATCACTCACCTCCTCATTGGTGGCATCGAAAGAACATTTATGCAAATGCAAAGTTGATATTTCGCTAAATGAATCATTCACAGCTTCAGAGCCCGTAAATATGTGGCGCTGTCGGGAGGCCAGAACAAGATGTGATGTTAACCTTTTCTCTCCTTTTTTTTTAACAAGGAAGCAAAATAATAGATCAGAATAAGTGGACCTGCAGCAGAGGAGAGAGCGAGCACCGTTGCACTGTTCTAGCTCACCGTCTAATACATCAAATTACCTATTTAACTAATTAGAAAAGCAGCATGCGAGAGAGGCTGTGCTGGCTCCACTCAGCTGACAGGATGATCTAGAAACGCTCCGGATGACCTTTCGTAATTGCATTACGGCACAGGTTTGCAGGAACGGTGAATACACTCGGCGGCGCAAATGCAGCCTTAACTAAGATGTAAATATTCTCTGAGCCGTTGTTTTTCACCAGAATCTCTGAGCTTGCTGAAGAAAGCACAGGGCACCAGTCAACTGAGTAAACAACGCTGCAGCAATCTGCCACCTTCCCTGCCATAAATACACACCCTCTGCAACTCGATGCCAGTAGTTGTGAGGAATTTTAGAGAAGGGAATATGATTAATAACTTCAGCATCTCTCTCTCTCCCCTCTCTCTGTCTCTGTCTCTCTCTCTTTTTCTCTCTCCCCCACACTCTCTTCCACCTCCCTCTCTGCGCTCAATGATAACTTAGATGTGAAAATTGCTTCCGGTTGGTGTTAATTGTCTTGCCAGCTCATTTGACACGTGCATTTTCAGGCCTGGTTGGTTGTTAGACCCAGATACTATTTTGCACATTTTAGGAGGCAGTGAGCCATACAATGAGGAGGGAAAAGAAACAAAACAAAAGAAAAACAAAACAAAAAAAAACGCTCACGCACAACATCATCTAATCCCTACAGGTTATGGCAAAGCATCAAACAAATCAAGCCCCACTGGCGTGCCAGATTATCAGAGGAGGGTGGGGTGGAGGGGCTGTGCCTGACATTAATTAATAGACAGTTTATTCAGTCGACGTTGTGAATCTGGAAAAATCATTCTAAAGCAATAATGCCTGCGCTCCGACTGTAGACAAGAACTTGAATGCCAACAGAGGCGCCTGCAGCAGGAGATTCTCAGCGAGTCAGACGCTTCCATTTTCGCTGAAATTGCCTATTTATAATCAAAGCACCCCCCCAAACTTGCAGCGATTATATTGTCATATTGAATTGCAATCCAAGTCTGTCACTGTGCAAACTGTTTTTACTGTTAATTTACTCATTTCCCCGAGTCGCAAATGGCCCAATAATTCAGACATTTTAAATCAGCGTGAAGGGGCTGGCGGTGGAGGCACTCGTCGATACGCTCGCCTCGACTCAAGTGTTGTGGGGGGGGTTAGGCAACTAATTCCTCTACTTATGTGTGTTTGTCTTTTTTGTCACGTTTCTCCATCTTGATTCCAGGCCAGTATCATCTGCAGATTGAAAAAGCCCAACTAGAAGACGACGCCTCCTACGAATGTCAAGCAGGCCGGTCTGAGAGCAGCCGAGCAATCATTTCCAGTACGGCCTGGGTCAACGTGCTAAGTGAGCGAAAACACGGGCTGTGTGAGGGAGGGTGTGAGGGAGGCAGGGTGTGAGGGAGGGAGGGAGGGTGCCTTGCATACCTGCATCTTATATACCTGTAATGTTTGAGTAAGAGGATGGAACAATAATGTACACCCAACCCTCTTGACCAGTAATCAGCATATAAAGAGCTGTTAAATATTCATTTCTATTGACAGCTTTAATTTGCTGAACATGGGACATTTTGCATTTGAATCGGCACACACTTGAGGTTGGTGACTACATTTTCAGGAACAGAACATTGAATTAACATATATTCATCCCTCCTGTAATAAAAAACACATTTGGAGTCAGTCTGCAAGGTTTGAAGCGCTTCACCACAACAATGATGCAGGAAAATGGTAGCTAGCAAGCAAGCAGTATGGCAGGATTATGTTTTATGTGTTTTAAAAGCTAGCTGTTCTGAAGAGTTCTTTCTGCAAAACTCAAGAGTTGTTGAAAAGAATGTTTCCATGTTGTGAGCTGCTGGGAGTGCATGTCACAATAATGTCATTGGCTTTTTGGGGAATGACTCGGTGCTGGTTTAGCAGATCAGAATGTGTTGTCCAGCAGATTACTGTAGCGAGCGGTGCTCAGACTTGTTCTGAGGAACCCTGCAAGGCAGCATGGGGCTGAAGAGGTTATGACTGAGCTGCTCCTGTCTCTGATCTCAGTGGTTTAAGAAACACTTTTCAGTTTTTGTTTCTGCTATATTTATTCCTTTAAAAAAAGTACATTTCATCCGTGCATGTTCCAGAAGAACCTCAGCTAGAGAGTGAAAACTCCAGAGCCTAGATTCCCCGTCAGCCTCAGGGTGAACTATGTCTGGCCCTCACAGAGGAATAAATTATAAGAAAAGTGATTGAAAAGTTCCTCCTCAGACACGGCTGGATTGGAGGTAATTGAGCTGCTACTTTAGACCACCTGTTGCTCCTGTATGACAACCGGTATCTCTGCTCACTTCCCCCGTCTCTAGTGGGGGCGAGTCTATTGGTTGTGGGGAAATGCTTTAAAAAGAACCTTTCTTCCCTGGGTTGGGTTCTTTCACTTCCAGCCTCCTCCTCAGCCTCCCCATTGTACACTCTCTCCCTCTCTGGCTTTGAGGCTTTCTCTTTGGCGACCATGGAGAGGGCTTTTTTTTCCTTTTTTTTTTTTAATAGTGGAGGTGTGGGGGGGGAGGGGGTGTTGCCTGGGCAAATTCTAGCAGCCCGACTTTCCTCTGGGAAGATAGCAGGTTTTCTGACACCCATGGATTGGTGGGGGGGGGGTTGTCTGGGCAGAGGCGCAGACGTCAGTCCTCTGCTCCACTGCAGTGGTCCTGCAGCAGGCCTCCACCTGCAGCTACAGCAGGCTCCACTCCCACATTTATCACTGCTGAGAAACCCCACACACCCCCACGCAGACCAGATCGTCAGCACTTGTGGCGTTTTCGAAAAGGTCAGAATGTGTGGGGAAATATGTTTGCCTTGCATCAGGGTAGACTGGTGGCAGTGTTTATGGTGACTGAAGCCTATTTCTGCCGCACGCTCTTAACATCTGCGGTCGCGAAGCCAGTGCAGGCGTCTCAGCGGGCAGGTTTTCATGTGCGGCGGCCTGGGATCGGGCTGTCGTTTGTTTAATACGGCCTTTCCGTGTTGTGCTGTTGCAAAAGGGCAAGAGCAAAGCGACTGGTTTTAAAAGCTTTCTGCAGTCTTGGTCCTAAAGGGTCGTTTGTTCCACGCCACCAACCCAGCTGATTCAAAATACGTGACTAAGCCGGTGCCATATAATGAACCAATGAATTCAATCTGCTGTTAGGAGAGAACTGGGACCGGGGACTCGGCATCCTCTTGAAGAGCGGTGTTGCTGATGAGTTTCCCATGGCTTATCTATCACTGAACTACAGCTCCCAAGGCCCCGCACCCTTGGCCAGTCAACCGTAGCCATATGATATCAACCCCTGCATCAAATCAAAACACTATAAAGTCTTTACGAGGAGATACAGTCGAGGGAGAGGAATGTTAACATAAATCTGGAGTTCCTGGTCAAGTAATTGAATCCAGGTGCAGACAGGAGCGCTATCATGACCGGCTAATTCAAGATGGATTACCATAGGCAGTAAGAAGCTGAGAAGGAAAATGTCAATAAGTCCCATTCATGGGCTTACAAAGAGATGTTTTTAAGACATTTTCATTGGTGAGAAATAACTCCTGTGTGTTTTTGCCATCCTGCAGAGCTTAGATAGGGGATTACTGCTATAGGCAGATCAAGTGGCAGTGAGTAATCCATGACAATAACAACCTCCACAGCAGCCCCCTCCAATGCTAAAACTTACCCCATGCCATGCCCGTCACATACCTGACACATCCTGGGTTGTGGTTGATGCCATTAGCGTCAGCATTTAATCCTATTAATGAAGAACTCTCATTGCGATGCATCGCCTGCCCGTGCTGATGCTCCTGCAACGTTCAAAACATTCATTTGATGTGTTCTGGTTTTAGCCCATATTACTCATCCAGCTGCCACAGTTGTGTGTTGATGAGATACGTGCGCGTGCGCGCGCATGTGCTAATGTGTGTAAGCTTATTATGGGTGTCGGTTGGAGGTTAGGGGACATTTTTAGGAACCAGGGCTGTGGTGGGGTTTTTCTTGTGGTGGCTAATGAGTTTAGCACTTGAAGAGTATATAATGAGCCTTCATATTGTGATTCCATGTTATGAATAATGGAACAACTTATAAATGAGGGCACAGAAACAACATTGGACGCGGCAACTTTTATTCAACTGGCTTCAGTAATGTTTCAGACAGGCGTGAAACCTCTTCGGAGGACGGTGTGTGATGATGCGCCAGTCTCAGACGTGGCAGGGTCTTTACACTTGACACATGAGCTCCTTCTAAACAAGAAAAGAGATGCTCTTTTTCTTGAGCTACGCTATATGTCATGTCGGGGCAAATATAAATAAACAGTGCTTTAGGTGCTAGAGCAAAATCAAAAGTCAAAAGTGTGTGTGTGTGTGTGTGTGTGTGTGTGTGTGTGTGTGTGTGTGTGTGTGTGTG
>BJFM01001679.1:153256-164509 GCA_016586285.1 Arothron firmamentum
GAGAGAGAGAGAGAGAGAGAGAGAGAGAGAGAGTGAGAGAGAGATGCAGCTTGTCCCTGACTGAGAGCTGAGATGCAGATGTGGGGAATCAGAGAGGAGAGGGACGCTGAGAGAAGAATTCTGTTTTAGAGGCTTTCGTTGCCACAGATCACACACCTGAGACCTGAAATGTGCGTGTGCATGTTTTTTTACTCACATGAGTATAAAAATACATTCATTTGCATGTGCAATGTGCATGCGCATAAGTGTCTACCTGATGCTTATCTTCCTGAGATAGCGCCATGAGTTTATCTGTAATCTATTATTGTCCTAATCTGGCATAAAGCTCGGTGTCACATGCTTCTTTTCTCACACTCTTTTTAGATTGGAATATGAATGGAGTTTGCCTCACCTGCACAGCTTCATCCGAGTATTTTTGCAAATAGATCTCTACATGTGAGTGTAGGCTTTTTGTGCCGTGTGAACATCAGGAACAAGAGGCATAGATGGGTGGACAGAGCAGTTTATGCATATTGATGGCTGCCTGCTAATCTGTCTCCTATCTGCCATATCCATCCATCCATCCATCCATCCATCCATCCATCTGTGTTTGTCTAATGAATTGAATTGTGCAGCCCGCTGTCTCTTATCAGAACAGCCGAATCAAGTCTCGCCTTTTTTTACGTTCTTCCTGTACATGTGCAATAATGAGAGAAATAGGACAACCCTGATGCAGGGAGGAGGGGCAGGGTGGGGGAAGGGGGATAAACAAATATGAAAGTAAAGCACCAAGGAACGCGAAGAGTTAATCAGAGGAGAGGCTCGGGTTTTTTCATGCAGGGCATGACTTATGAATGGAATATTGCGTTTGGCGCTTGTTCATGTGCGCTAATGCTGATGCAAATGTGTCGTCCTCAATGAGTCATGCGCTTGCACGTGTAAGGGATGGCGTGTTTCTAAACCCGGTCCAGGTTGCGGCGCGTGCTGCTGGACACAGGCATGTTTACTGCAGTGGTCAAGACGCACAGACGAAGGATGGAACGACTGGAGGAGGAGAGCTGGAAATGGATGATGGAGTGAGGGAGAGATAAGAGGAACCGGGAAGCCAGTGTGAGGAAATGTTAGGTACCCGCCTGCCTCGGCTGCCAACAGAACTTTGTTCTTATTTTAGGATTTGTTAGGCTTCCTCACACTCTTTCAGCACAAGTAGCACACCCGCATGAATTATGGTGGCCTGGGTAGAACGGGAGTGCAGGGCCTGTCGATAGATGCACAGCCCAGTCATCTTCTCGGGGAAGTGAAGGGGGGGGACAAACAAATGCATCTCATTATTGTAGCCTGTGCCTCTGCAGTGCTCCGGGTAACCCATCACAGTCCACACAGATCCAATTGCTTCTTTTAAATCAGTTTGAAGCTGCAGCCACATCTCATCTGTCTCAATAGCAGCCCGAAGTGAATGGGCAACTCTGGACACAGCAACAGCTCCTCCTAGTGTCCAGGGACAGACTGTGAGGTGGGTGTCTGGGCAGCTGGAACTGGGTGGGTGGGTAGGCTGTGGTCTGGATGATTGCAAGCACACATGAGCGGTGGATTTATCTCAGAACCCTCAAACACCAAGTTTTAGCTGTGTGTGTGTGTGTGTGTGTGTGTGTGTGTGTGTGTGTGTGTGTGTGTGTGTGCGCGCGCGCGCAGGCAAAGCTATCATTAGAGAGCTTTCCATTGTTTTTTTTAAACATATTCTGTTGCTGGCCAGGGGAAAGGATAGCAGAAGAGAAGAGTGAAGAAAAGAAAGCAGGAGCATTCCAGAAGCACATATTTTGCTCGGGGCGTTAGCGTTCGTCGTTGGCGTTTGCTAGGGTAGTTTAGCACCGGATCAATTTCATCAATATTTCATGGTTTTACTGTTTTCTGCAAATTTGTACTGTGATGCAGATGAAAAACAATGTTCAGGTCAAGAATTGATCGTGACCATGCAAGTGAGCACAAAAAGGATAATATTGAACAAAAACTGTCATCTTTCAGTTCCTCCATCCAAACCCTACTTTGATGTTGACATGGCAACACCCTGGGTGGCGGGGAAAAGGTATGCGGTCACCTGCGTGGCCCTCGATGCCAAACCTGCAGCTGAAATCACATTTTACAAAGGTAAGCTCCCCTTTTGACGAATGCATTTGAGGACATTCAGGCATGGTCATCCCGAAAGGTCGAAGCCAAAGCCTCAGTCATATTTTAAATTCTGTGATCTCCATAGGTCACAACCTCAATACATAAACATCAAACAGTCTAGGAGGAGGAGATCAAATGTTGAAGAAGAGTTCAGTAAAGACGGCTTATCTCAGAGTCTCTGGCTAGCAAACTTAAAAAAGAGCACATTCTGTGCGAGGAATTAGCCAGAGCATTTAAATTCCCAACTCTGAAGTGAGCGTATCACACACTTCCAGTTGTTTACAGAGGCAGCCACATTTTCTCATTTCCTCTCTTTACTTTCGGCGCCCCTGTTACAACTATGACGGTGTGCTGCAGAAACAGAGAGGGAGAGAAGCTCTTTGGTGCTCCCCTGGTGTCAGTTTGTCTACAGGGGTGTGCTGAAGGTCTCTGATAAATGCTTTCTACTTGTCTTTGTGGAGTGCATGCTTCAGCAAACACAGCCTTGTTTGGGAGATATTTTCATATCAACGCTGACTTTAAAGCGCAGGTGGGAACATCTCACACATTTATAGATCCTTTCGTATAGTTGCTGCTCCGCACCAGAATAAAACTGATGTTCCTGTCTCCCATGAACAAGTCGACCCAGAGCATTCTCCCCTTTTGTGTGCCTTTCCTCATTTTTGTCTTTCAGACGGAGTCGAACTGACAGGTGTGGAGTCTTTCACCATGTCTGGCTCAAAGGATAAGCTGGTGAACACGCATGCTCAAGTCACGTATGTGTTCGCCTGCCTGCCTGGCCCATTCTCCTTACCGTTGTGTCTTGCCCCCCCTCCCCCCTCCCCCCATTCACTCCGTTCTTATTCTCCCCATCAGTCTTGGAGAGCAAAATGAATTTCCGCACGCAGCAAACTGTTATTCCGCGGCATGGGATTGAATTAGCTTCTGTCAAACGCACAAAATTACATTTCAGCCACGAGACAGATCCGAGCGTCGCCGGTTTGCCAGGTGTCTATACCTTAAACGGGGTCGTAGATTGCTCTAATGCCGGTTGTCTCCGCTGTGTCAAAAATAATAAACTCCTGTCATATTCTGCAATAACACCAGTGCTGAGAAAAGGCAGCGCTCTGTTCTGCTGCAGAACAGCCAGGGCCTCAAGCAATATTGACGCTCCTTCCTCTTATTCCCACTGAGCGTGCACAGCAGTGGGCCATGTGTGATTGTTATGGCTGACATTGCGCCGTAATTTGATACAGAGACTATGGATAAAAAGAGTAAACAAGGCTCAGAACAAATGTACGATGTTGCACGGACTGTTGGATCTCTGCAGCGTAGTTTTGTGTTGCTCTGAAATATGTTTAGCCTAGTTAAATTCTCATTTCAGACCCAAGGCTACTCTGTGGCACCTTTTTAAGGAATGATAGATGGAATTCACACAAGAAATCTAAAGAACTGACAAATAATTGAGTAAAGAAGAAAGCAGTTGTGGTTCGAGATCCCTCGTTCCACATCTTGATCACAGATGGTGGCAATGCAGCACATACATGCAGCCAGCATCCATGTCAGATATCATCGGGACAACACGGAGGGAATTTAATAGCTGCCTGTCAGGATTACTGTCACCAGTCCACAGTCTGAGAATGCCTGAAATACCGGCTCTTTTTTTATTACAAGTTTATTATACAATTATTATTATAGAATATTATTGTAAGTTTTATTACCCAGCCGCGGCTTTTAGTCAGTTATATCTTTGGCAGTGAAGTTGCAATAAAGTTTCTATTTGCTCGTTGTGGCGCTTAAGATCAATAATGTCGTTATGTTCATTTGTTTTGTTTCGACTGCAAATGAGAAATTCTGAATTCTGGGTTCACGGTGCCACCAGATCCAGATCTGAATTAATTCATCCTTGAACTGCAGCCGACCCTGAGAAAAATCTGAAGAGAGTGCCTCAGGCCTTTTTCATCTTAAAACGACTCAGAATATTAGTCATCTTGATGAGTCCATTTTCTATTTTAAAGGGGCTTCAGTTGTGCCCGTAAAGTAGTCCCAACATTTAGTTAATTTAATAATCCATCTTGAGACATTTTACTGCTGGACTGTATGATGTTTGGCTGTTGCCACATTGAATCCTGGTCTGAACTGTCTTTTTCTTCCCACTGTTTTGTGATTTTTCTCTTACCTCTCTAAGGGTCACCGCTCTGAGCCATGACAACGGGAGGCAGCTGGCATGTCACGCCAGCAGCCCCGCCTCTGCCCGTCCTGCAGAGGCCAGAATGACCATGAGGGTGTTCTGTGAGTGTCTCAGCATGTCTGTAAAGTGACAGTCAACACCCCCCTTTTTTTGTTCGACAAAAACACGCCTGCCCACAAAACACAGTCAGCCGCGCAGGAACCCGACCTCGGGGAGACCGGAGGGCACTCGGCCCGGCGTGCTCAGTCCGTGTTAGCAGTCCAAGGAGAAACATTCAACCTGAAGGCAAAGTCACACCTTCTTGAAGACAACATGAGTGTGACTGCCTCCAGCTCTTCAAACGTCTGACAAAAGCTCCCACTCCTAAAATCCACTGCGGCACAAATCAGCCCTGCAAATAATCCCACCCAGACTTGCTGCTGACGTTTTCATTTGATTTACTACCCATAAATATCATTGCCGCCCCAGCCAAGCTAGGTCAGACACATAATTATTCCACCGTCTGAAGGCGATTTTAATTGAAAACCTGGAAGTGTGAATTTTGTGCACTTTGTGTCAGGAAAAGCACGAGAAGCTAAAGCTGCCGCCGGTAATAGCGAAGAATTCAGTAAAACTAACCCCACAACGTTTGAACTCATCAGCTCAAATTAAATTTAGAGCCCACTGAGGCAGAACAGTAGGCGGATTTCCTTTCTTACTATTGCCGCGGTGCAGGTCTTATTATCATAATATTATAATAATACTGTAATAATGGCTGTTTTCCTCTTTTTCTTGTAATTTGGCCAAGTGCTAATGAAACAGATTGGCTGTGAAACACGCTGGATGCACAGGCAGCTACTGTATGCTTAGTATTTTCTACGCTGCTGATCAGTTGGGGTAATTGATAGGCCTGTGATTCCACCCAGAGGCTTTATCTCTGGGGCCTAAATCATGCTGTTGATTAAAGTGGAGCAGGGCTGCTGACGCCTCCAGCAGTGAAACTCTTCTCCTCACACCCCTCCTCCTCCACCTCCTCGTCCTCCTCCTCCTCCTCCTCCTCCTCCATCTCTCTCACACTATTGGCTGTATCCCGACCAGACACCTACATGTTGTCTCCATCTATGTCCCCGCTGCTGCTTTTAACGATGCGCCGCGGCGCTCCCGCCTGCCACCTCTCCCCACTGCTCTGTATTAAATGGCGCGGTCGCCGGGCTAAACGCTAATGTTGCAGAACTTTTGGAGCACAGCTGCAGTCTTACTCAGCAGACCAGCCCATCAAAGCCGAGGCGCGGCGGCCGTTTTTCAGCCCAGCCAGATTGTTAGCGAGGTGGTAATTTGTCATAGGTGCCCGGGGTCTGCAGCCTGCTCTCTGAAAGTGATTGCAGCAATAACAAAAGGTCTGTCCTCTCCTGTTTATCGTGTGTACTTTATTCATATTTCTCTTTACTCCTGCTCCAGCATCTGTCTTTTGACTTAATCCTGATCCGGCTCGCAGCTCGAATGCTCGATGCTTTCATCAGATGTGGACCTTTCATGCCAGAGTCATGCTGAATGTCCCCAATTTATCGGCCCTGACTTAACAGATAGGCAGCGTCCCCCTTTAGTGCCAAGAGCATGTTCTTGTGGCGCTGCTGTTGCTCTTTTATGTTACCCCGCTGATGGTCTCTGCTGCTAGACCGTTCCTTCTTTTCAATCAGCCTCTACCCATCCTCCCCTCCATCAAGTGTTTGTTTTTGCCTCTCCTTCTGCCAGATCCACCTCAGCCTCCAGTTATTAATGGTCTGGAGGGAGAGGAAGTTCAGGCAGGAAGACTCCTCTCATTGGAGTGTGTGTCTTATGGTGGGAACCCCCTAGCTGCTCTCCACTGGACCAAGGTAAATCTGTCTTGCCATCTGGTATGGCGACATTGTCAGCAGCTGTTAGTAACTTTGTCAGTGCCCCATGTGTTGATCATCTGCTTCTTCAGAACGGAGAGGTTCTCTCCATTTCTTGGAAGGAGGACACTGAGGCACAGAGGTCCATCAGCAGCCTCCGCCTGATGATCAGCCCGGCAGACAATCAGGCAGAGCTGTCCTGTGAGAGCTCCAATCTGGTGTCCCCGTCTCCTCTGTCCGTGAGCCGCAAAATCACTGTGCTCTGTGAGTGAATATAATGCCTAATATAGCGTACACACACACACACACACACACACACACACACACACACACACACACACACACTTCAACAGAAAGCCCTTGCAGAAGTCTCAGAAAAGGATTATTAAGAATATGGACATGGAGGCAGCGGGATGTAATAAGTCTTACCTTCAAAACCAATTCTTTTGCTGTTCCAGCATAAATCCGAATGCTAATAACATTAATGAAACTAATGGTTATTATAGCTGCAGCCCATTTTTCTGATTGCTTTAAGATTGGTATCTGAGCATTCTTTCCCCCCCCATAGCCGCTATGCTAATTCAGCTGAACTGCTTCTGTGCACAATCCTGAGGCAGAAAGGTCTGAACAGTGGAGCCCGTAGTTAATACTTCATGCTTATTTCCCCCTCTCTGAATATAAAAAATGTTTATTTCAGCAACAATAAAACAAATACAGAATTAATATTTAGCAGTCGGGGTGCGTTGCGCTTAACCATAGCCTAGTTTGATGACATGAGTTAGTCAGAGCAGTTTTTATGCAAATATGCTTCGAATTCAGGCCAGTCATTCCAGAAACCCACGTGAAATTGCCTGAAGTCAGACTTTTTTTCTTTTTCTTTTCTTTTTTTTTGCACTGATGCGACAATAGGCCGCGGTGGCATTCCTCCTTGAGCTCGTCGGGGGATGTTGAAAATGAGCCGCAGTCTACCTGACTGCGCTCCAGGCACTGGCAGGAGCTGCGGGGCACGCAATACATATCACTGGCGTAATGGGAAAATGGCTCTTTTACCTCGTGGCTTCCTGCGTAATTCCAGCAATTTTTCCGAGCGTGGTGTGCACAAATGCCCCCCATTTCAGGTGTCACATGGGACAGACAGAAATAGGTGCAAGATTTCCATACCTGACCACCCTCCCCTCCTCTCCCCTCCTCTCCCCTCCCCTCATGGGTCTGCCGGCTCGGTCCCAAGGTCTTGTATTCCCCTAAAGGCTTTATGCAGCTACATCGCTTTGCCTGCAGCCATCGTACCCGTCTCCCCCTGTGGTTAAAAGAAGCAGACTTCAGAAACCACACGAAAAACATCCTGAGAAAACAAGTTGCCACTCAAAGTGATTCTTCCATCCTGCTCTCATCCACGCGTTCGGCTCCTGAACCTGATTTCCCTGACTTGTTTCTGCATGTGCGCGTCAGTCGAGCCCGCCGAGGTGACGCTGTTGGGTTCGCTCACGGCCATCGAGGGCCAGGACCTGCGCCTGACCTGCTGGGCCTCCTCCAGTAACCCCCCCGTCCAGATTCGCTGGTGGCTGGGCCACAAGGAGCTGAACGCGTCTGCAGTCACAATGGAAGAGGTAGGGTCTAGTAAACAGTGAGCAGAAGAGGCTGGAACAGGTCTCCAACTGAGCTCTCGCCGCCTGGTTTAAACTGGTCCGCTTAAAGCCGATAACAGGAGCAGGTTGTGTTTGCTTCTTTTCAAAACACAGAAAATGGCAGAATACAAAACTTTGCCCTTCAGTCAAATGTTCCTGTATAGTTCAAAAAAGAGAAATCACATGAGTGTATGAATGATTACCTTGAGTGAACCTTCATGGCAGGAGGAAAACAGCGTGACCCTGAGCAGACTCTGAGTAGCTCCGAAAATGCATAAGCAGCCATTTCCCAGAAAGACAAGTCTGCCGCTCTCCTCCTCTTCTGTGTGTGTGTTAATAAGATCAAAGTGAATAAAAGCTGACACAGAAGATGAGCATTATTAAACAAGCTCTTTATTCATCCGGTGGCGGCGGTTCCATTTGATCTTACACGCGACGCTCGGCTGTGCCCGCGCGCACCAGCTTTAATGCATCTGCAACAGGGTGAGGTTAATAAAGACTGACGCTCCTGTCCGGTGTCTTTGTTTGTCTATCTGACTGCGGCTTTTACAGTAATTACCACAATAATGGCTTTAATAACCAGATGTGCTGCATAGGCATGGCCGCCATCAGGCAGGCGCGAAATGATACTTTGCTCAATTTGCGGCGGGTACGCTTGTTTATCACAGACCATGCACAACATCAGTCATTACAGCAGCTAATTTGCCATCAGCATTCACCAGGATAGAGCATTGTGGCTTGTTTTTGTCGCTTTGCCTTTCCTCCTCTTCATAAGAACAACAGCGTTAGAGATCAAAGCCGTCTGTTCCCTGCCTGAACCGCCGTGCGCGTTTTCCGTCCAAAGGGGAGCCATGGCGGCATGACAACCACGTCCAACATGACCCACAGAGTCTCCCGGGAGGAGGATGGACTGAAGCTCACCTGCGAGGCCTTCAGCAAGGGCACACACTTTTCCAAGAGCCAGACCGACACACTTGTTGTCTACTGTGAGTTTGAGAGGTTTCTTTGTTAAGGAAGGTTTAATTTGGTGTCGTCTTATTAAAAAAAAAAAAAACACCTTCAAGGTCAGACAGGTCAGTAATTATAACTTGGAATGAATTAAAGAAGGAAATACTGGCCCAAAATCATACTTTTGAATCTTCCGTGTACAACAGACCCTCCTCAAAAGGTGTGGCTGGAGGCTCCTCCTCACGACGTGCCGCTCCATTCGGGGGCCACAGTCCGTCTCATCTGCTTCGCCACCGGAGGGAACCCTGCAGGGACTCTGACCTGGTATAAGGTAAACGTGATCTGTCGATGTGTGTGTTTTGCTATATATACACACACACACACACACACACAGCTGTGTGATATCCTTTTCCCCTCTCCTAGAATGGGATGGTCGTGACCGGCGCTCTGAGGCAAACGTCCTTTGATCGAGGAGTGGCCCGAGAACTGGTGGTGGTGCTTACAGCCAGTGACAACAGGGCCGTCTACCGCTGCAATGCCAATAATGAGGCAAAGAGGACCGTGTCGGCCCAGACCAGGCTTCAGGTTTATTGTGAGTCTGACGGCACTTCACAAAGCCCAGTGCCAGATTCAGCACATTTATCTTTCTAATCCATGGCCGCGCAGTCACAGCAATTGGTTTAAAGATCACTGCCAGACAGACGGAGCTCCGCCGGGGGCAGACGCTGACTCTGGAGTGCAGTTCTCGAACCAGCAACCCCAAGGCCAGCATCTTCTGGAGTTTAGGGACCCACAGGTTTGTCTCACAGAGACACTTGATTTTTGTGAAATTATGCCGATTGTCTTCACTGAATGAGGTTTGTGTCCCAGGTTGGAGGGAGTGGACCAGGCCGCCAACAGTGGCCCCTACGGTGGCGTGTCGGTTAGCAGCACCTTGGCTCTAAATCTGACTTCACAGCACCACAAGCAGAGGGTCATTTGCCAGGCCTACAGCCCTGTTCTGGGAGAAGGCGCCAACACATTCTTTCAACTCGACGTGCGTTGTGAGTCAATGAATGGATCCCTCGTTTCTTCACTTCCTTTCCTGGCTTCCTCTTGGTGTGATCAGGAGCTGCGGTGTGTTTCAACCTTTCATAATAATGATTTATGCTTGGCTGAGGTACTTTTTTTTTTTACAGAAATGAGGGGGTTTCAAATGCCGTGTGTGTGTGTGTTTACTGGAGCCCTTTGTTGCGATTTGTAGGTCTGTTGAGCTCTGCGGCAGTGTGTCCTAATTGTGCATTTGCTTTGCTGCGTAGCCATGTTTGTCTTTGATGCCATTTCACAGACAGCAGCCAGCCGCTGCTTCAAAGCTGGGCGCTGTGTATGAGCATGAAGGAATGTCACTGCGTGTTTGTGCAAAGCTGCAGTTGGACAACAGCACTGTCACTCGTCATTTTAATGCCTGTCCCTCTCCCTTTCCTCCTTTCCTCACTCTGCCATCTATGGAGTGTGTGAGAGTTGTTTAGATCTGGAATTATTGGTGGGAATGAGACTTCTGACTGGTTTAACTCTCATTAGTGTCTCTCGCTGGTTTCATACTTTGCATTCATTTCCTGCTGCTTCGTTTCTCTGCTGTAGCCATCGTGCTGTGTTTATTTGCTTTTTCTTTTCCCCCCCGGTGTCAGATCCACCAGAGTTTAGCCTGGAGCAGCCGACACACATCCAGGTGTTGGAGGATGACGTGGCAACCATCCCACTGCTGGTCTCGGCTAACCCAGAGGAGGTATCCTGCGTTTGGCTGCATCGCAGAGAGCTGGTCAGAGGTGAGCGGCGGCCGTGTGATGGCTCTATAAACCAGGGCCCCATTCGAGCTGAGCCAGCAAATAAGCACTCAGCGCTGCCATTCGGGGTCTGAATAAAACATGGCAGGTTAGCCAGCATGGGACCCTGCCAAATGTGATTCTCATTATGGCTCTAATGTATGCAGTCTAAATGAGGATTGCTGTCTGACTGAATACAGCGCAACATTTTTAAACCTGGCTACTTTTCCAGGCTCACAGGCAGCAACCACCCTCCCCACCCCCGACCCCCGTCGCATAACCAGCATATCCTGAACGCAGGGACACAAACGCGCTTTTCCTAAACTGTGGATGCAAAAGCACACGAGGCTGCTCTCATGCAAAGCTGTTGTTGACTTGAAGCAGGAGTCCAGCCAGGCCAATCAATAATGCAGGATTAGATGTCACTTAGAGACCGCGAGCCAGAAGACATGCCCGTTTGATGAGTGCGTAATGAATACTTAATTCACCAGCAGTGTTGCCATGTGTGTGTGTGTGTGTTTGCATGTGGGAAGAGGGAGGCCCGCACTACCGCCAGGCCGACGAGAGCTCACTGGAAATCAGGAACGTGACGAGGAGAAACGCTGGCGTTTACACAGTCAAGTGCACAAACGAGGAGGGGGAAAATCAAACCGCTATCAAGCTGGATGTCCAGTGTAAGAAGCTGTACACACGCACACACGCACACACAC
>BJFM01001679.1:165814-182814 GCA_016586285.1 Arothron firmamentum
TCTCTCTCTCTCTCTCTCTCTCTCTCTCTCTCTCTCTCTCTCTCCCCTAAACTACCAGAAGGAACATACTATATCTTTAATGTGTTAGATTTGCATTTGTGCTCCTGAACCCGGTGAACGCATCAGTGCATCAACACGTTCTGGCACACCCAGACAACATTTACTTTCAACTCCTGCTCAGCAATCATGCCCCATTAATTCGCTCTTCTTTACAAGGCCACGTGCCTCCACCGCTGCCTGGGGCCCAGCCCGGAGCTCCAGGCCCTCTCGTCCGATACTGATGATTTAATAATAGAATCGTTGAAAATGTAGGTCTGTCTGTTTCGCCAAAGCCCATGGTACGTGCCTAATGGATTCCGTTGTCCTGGTTTGACTGGGCTTGACAGTTATAGATATTCATTATGAATGGTGGATTGTAATAGCTTTTATGGATGGTGGTGTAGCCCACTTAACAGTGTCGGTCCTGGTTAGCGGGACAGCGTGGCTGGATCCCATCAGCGTCGGTCCTGCATGTCTCTCTGGTTTCCCTCCTCCGCTCCTACAAGAGTGAACACAGGTTAAGACAAGCAGGCTCTAATCCTCGGATTGTCGTAACCACAGTACACGGCACTCATGGGAAACATAAAATGCCTGTGAAGTTGTGGTGAATAAAATGAAACGAGGAAAACCACAGTTGAAGACAAGATGAGAGGAAATGTGTCAACAGGCTCTCAGTGGAGGGCCACGTGGGTCACATGACGAATTGGCATTTACATGCAGAGACTTTTTCTTTACTTCATCATATCAGGAGGGATTGCTGCAGAATCTGAAGCAGGGAGGCCAATTAAGACGGGCTTATGAACAGGTTCAGAGGGAAACGAGTGTTGGTGTAATTGTAGCAATAAAGCATGGTTGTTTAATGGGTGGGCAAATCATTTGTCCTTTATTGGAATGTTAGCCTTTGCTCCTGCCTCAGACTTTGTCTCGTTTTCTTCGCCTCAGATTCCCCCAGCGTCCACCCGCAGAAGGACCCGGTGCTGGTGAACCTGGGGGAAACTGCTGATCTGATATGTGTGGCGGACGCCAACCCCATCACGTCAGACATGTTTACGTGGACCTTTCTGGTGAGCGCTGCGATGTGCACAGCGGCTCTTCTCTGACCGCCTCTCTGCAATGTTGTCCATTCCCACTGTTTATCACCGGCCTTTCAGGCTGCCCAGGTGCACCATATTTCACCGACTGTAACCATCCTGCCGCCCCTACCTCTTCCTGCTCCACACTCGGCCCAAATCCAGAAAAATAGCTTTCATTACCACAGCCTGGCTAAAGGGCACATTCGTCAGTGTGGCGTGGCCTCTGTATCTACTGATGCCTCCTCAAGTCGATCCCACCCTCTGGCGGTACTGTGTGTCTCGCTTTCAGCCCGCCCAGCCCCTCCTTCTCCTCCTCCCCCTTGGCTTTTCAACTCTTGCCATTATCTTTCTCCGTCCCCGGAGCTCCACGCCCTTCCCACACACACACACACACACCTCAAACCCCAACGCTGTCTTGCTTAAATCTTCCTTTCCGTCTACCCACCTTGTGCTCAGCCTTCAACGCCCCCCCCCCCTCCGAAAAACGGGTGGTGCGCTGAGGGATAGCTGCTGTCTGGTGCTCGTTCTGCACCCGCTCTGTCTTCCACAGGGAGAAACGGAGGTGGAGATGGGAGAAAACACTCAGGAAGATGAATCTGGCCTCCTGACCATCCACGATGTGACTCGCGCTCACGCTGGTCTTTACCAGTGCACGGCTGATAATGGTATAGCTCCCCCAGCCTCCGCAGGCGTGCAGCTGGTGGTGCAGTGTGAGTTCCTGGCATTTATTTTTTTTAACATCTTACTGAATCATGCACACCCACGCATCTGTGGTGACACACCCACGCTCTGGTACCAGTGAGGAAACCCAGACTCTTATTTATTCATGCGCTGTGTCCTGTTTGTTGAATGTCTCCCTCCTCCTGCGCAGTCAAACCAGAGCTGCAGAAAGGAGCCCAGTGGAGGAAGGTAGCGAGCAGAGGTGACGGCACCAGTACGGCCGAGTTAACGTGTCAGGCAGAAGGTATTCCTCCTGTGGACTTCATCTGGGAAAAAAAGGGTTTACTCATGGACTTTGCAAACCCCAGGTCAGAAAGCTGGCAGCGTGTAGGTCTGATTCTTCACACTGCTTTTTTTTTTTTTTTAATCACCAGTGAAACTGTTTCTATGGAGGTAAACACTTACAATTAGTTCTGCAGTGTGTTCTTGATCCAAGTGTAGGTATTTCACCACCACACCTGGACTAATTGCATCTCCCACTTTGGTTTCCACTATGCAAAAACCTGTTTAATACCTCTTTCATGTGTGAAATTGAGTGATTTGGGGCAATCGTCAGGACAATCCCTGCTCAGGATTTGTGTGTGTGTGTGTGTGTGTGTGTGTGTGTGTGTGTGTGTGTGTGTGTGTGTGTGTGTGTGTGTGTGTGTGTGTGTGTGTGTGTGTGTGTGTGTGTGTGTTGCAGATATGAGGAGCAGACTGTGAGGCGCGCTTTCATCCACACCAGCACGGTTCGGGTGGTAAATGTCAGCGCCACCCTGGACTACACCGTCTTCACCTGCACTGCTCGCAACGCACTTGGGCAGGACACGCTCGACATCCAGCTCGTCAGCACAAGTATTCTAGTTGTTTCTGTGTGTTTTTGAACTCCCCGTGTCTTGTGTATCTCCGCCTGTGTATCTCCGCCTGACTGAAATTTACCCCAGCATATTTTTTTTTTTGTAAACATTTCAACCCTGCTGTAAAAAATAGGTATAAAAATAATCATCAGCTTCTATGAGCTTTGTGGCAATGAATTATTCAGGAAATGGAACAGGTATGTCAGTGGTTCAGAAAAAGAATCAAAAATTAATTTTCTCTTTCAGGAACTCTTCCCCTTTTCTTCTGTGTAAGAAGGCCTCTCATAATTACAAACCCTGCACTGACGCACTAAACTGATAGTTTATTAATAGATTGTTGCTATGCTTGATTCATGTCCCGCTTTAAAAATTAACACTGCCATGTATTTACTATTTTCAGCCACTGAGCTGAAAATATGCATCCTAGCCAAACAAAACAACCTCGTTAGAGCAGCAACGTGTATTGGCTGATAAAATGACATAAATGTTAAATTTCATTGTAAAAGAAACATGTCATGACTTTAGAAGGGGCCAAGACTCTTTCCTTTCATTATTGCCTAATTTAGTTATTAATCGAGATAAGTTGAATTAATTTAGTCCTTAATTGTCTCCTTGTTGTGTGACCACAGCGAAGGCAGCCATTGTTCCTGCTGTATTTTGTTGCTTGATAATGTTTATCGGTCTTTCCCAGCAGCTCCAGTAGTGTGGGAGGGTCATGGAGTTGTTCACATGCAGACTTCTGTAAACTGGAGAGAGCTGTTGCTCCCAAGTGTCAGCCCCTTAAGAAACTTCTTCCATTGCGCCATCACTGCCTTATCACCGTAGCCCGTAGCGCTACTCCGTTTCTCCCCCCGATAACGCCTGGCTGATACGGTTAGCTCTCGCGGCGCGCTCAGTCCTCCTCCAGGCCGTACCCGTGCTCAACCGCCATTATCGGCGCAGTCCCGCTCTCAGCAATGGCCTTCAGACATTAGACACATTTAATGTTTGCTCCAAAGCTCATAAAAGTCCAATCCAATAACGGTCTTGTTTTTCCCCAGTGTTGGGGTTTTTTTTTTTTTCAGGCTTCCAAATATTCATAATTAATCTGACACAGCGATAAGACATTTTATATGCTTCCTTATCGTACAAGAGCCCAAGAGGGAGACTGGGGTTCTTTTTTTTCTTAGCATGGCTCTTTTTGGATTTGAAGAAGACGAGATCCAAATAAGGCTGACCCCTTTGCTATGGAATCTTGTGAGCGGAGCTGATAGTGGGAATTGTTTACTCTGCAAACTGCAGCCTGCAGCTACAGATGAGCAGAGAATCTCCTTCTTATGTTGTCGCTCAACTATTATCTCTCCTGCTTCCGCTCCACCACCACTCCCTTCTTTCCTTCTTGCTCCAAATGAAAATAAGCCACTTTCCCTGCACTCTCCTGACTGTAGCGTCTACTCATGACAGACTGGAGGCCGGTTAGTCCACTCTGATCTTTCTGTCCACAATGCTGATAGTAATCGAGCAGCTTCATCCACTGAAATTGGGGCCTTTTTGCTCAGAGAAGGGTCATCTTGTATGCCAACCCAAGCTTGCTGATGATTTTTTTTTTTTTTTTTTTAATTAGAACGGGTGGAGCAACGTGCATTTAAAATGAAACATTGACAACACAACTTAATTTGCAGTGGATGAATAAAGTGTGATTAGAGGACAGAAAATGTTCAACGAGGTTTGACAAGATAACATTCTTTCCTCTTCTGATGTCATTAATGTCATTTAACTTTGATTGCTTTGACTCTGCTTTGACTTGTAACTTATTAAACTTATTCATTACATCAAAAGACTATAAAAAGGAGATATGAGATGAGATCAAAGGTTTAGTTGGTGCTTCCTTGTAATTATCAGCATTAAAGAGTCATTATAATTGATGAATACTAGGAGTTGTTATTAGCAGAAGAACAAAAACACACATTCATCGCTCCTGTAAATGTATATGTCTAATATACAGTGTTTTAATACCTACACTGGGGAGTTGAAGGTACTGGTGGATCTTTACAAACTGGTTCCATTCATTTACAACTGGTGAAGAATTTACACTATATTAAGGGTGTTTTGGCTAATTGATGAAAATGAGACTCCCTCGATGCATTATAAAACGTTGTTAAGTATTTATATGAATTTTTGAACCACAGTCATATAATTTCAAACCATTATCGCAGTTGTTTAAAGATGTGACTAACAGAAATTTTTTGAGATAAGCAGTTTTTGTGCAGGCCCCTCTGGTGCACCCATATTCTGAAGGTAATTGTGTTTTCAAGCAGAGTGGGACCAGAGGGAAATGTGGAAGAAAAAAAACCTTCTTTATCTATGCAGCTCTGCACAATGTTTTAGTAATAACATTTTGTCTGTTTATAACCTCTTCAAAGCAGAAGGGGGACCCATAAGGGCAGCGCAATCCTCAGCCAACGGGCCTCATCTATTATTTCTGCAGATACTGAATAATCACTTGACTGTCTCCATTCTTTAACACCCAGCGCTTTTGTTAAGCATGTGTTTCATGATGGTTTTATTTTCTCTGTCAGTATTTTGCAAAATAAATAGCATTCATTTACTCTGCAATTTCTTTCCTACCACCGCCGTCAGGTTACCCAGATCCTCCGGCTTTATTTCAACTGGTCGACTTCACCCACGACTCGGTCACCCTGGAGTGGATCCCAGGATTCAATGGCGGCCTGCAGCAAAGATTTCGAATAAGGTTCGGTGCCAAGAGAGGATGCTGGTTCAAGAATGGTGCCTCCTCACAGACGCACTTATTGAACCTTTTGGTTGACAGGTACCGCTGGGATCGCTCTCCGGGTTTTCTGTATGCCGATGTGTTTCCACTGGGGGCAGCGTCCTTCACCGTCACTGGCCTGCAGCCCGCCACCACGTACAACTTCTCCGTCAATGCGCTCAACGCAGTGGGAGAGAGCGCGTACGCTGACGACAATGCAGTACTGACCATCACCACTGCGGGTCAGTCTAGAGCAACCACACCGTGACGCTGACAGCTTTCCATCTGACGTCAAAGTCAACGCGTTCTGAGTTGTTAATCTGAAAATGAAGTTCTCTGTTTTTAAAACCTCTGCAGAAAAGCCAGGAGTCGAAGAAACCCCAACGGATGATGACTCAGTGGAACCGAGTAAGTCTTTAATCACAGCCCCCTCAATCAACTCTTAAAGGCAGCTGGAAATTGATGTTTGCGGAGCAGCCAGCATCATTTGGCTAAATCATGCTAATGTATGCACCTCCAAGGCTGTTAATGTTTGAGTAAGTGGTTGTCATGGCACCCCCCACCTCTGCATTTACCCAATAAAGAGGACAGAGAGAGAGAGAGAGAGAGAGAGAGAGAGAGAGTGTGTGTGTGTGTGTGTGTGTGTGTGTGTGTGTGTGTGTGTGTGTGTGTGTGTGTGTGTGTGTGTGTGTGTGTGTGTGTGTGTGTGTGTGTGTGTGTGAGACAGCTTTTATCTTTAAGACATTTCCATGTTGAATCACTTCTGCTCAGTAACGTTTATTGTTACACGCTGAGCACACATTTCCAATTTTTTACCAACAAGGCATCAGGACACCGGTGACCCACTGGACGGTGGGCCTGGCAGTGGTGTTGGGAGCCGCGCTGGTGTTTAATTCATGGCTCTTCGCCATCAGGTGGAAAAGAAGACGAGGTCAGACAGGTGACAGAGGCAATTTTTTCTTTGTTTAGACACTTTCTCTCATTTTAATATCTTGCTCGCTCGACACAACTGAAACAGAAAGACTGAACCATGATGTGACCTCTCAGCCTCTCCATCTCTCTTTCTATCTGTCTAGCCTGTCTGCTTTTCACCTGAACCTCAGCCTCTTTAAACATTCATCCTTTAATGTTAATGTTGTCACTTCAGTGATTTTTGACTAATTTACCAGCTTCTTGTCTTCCTCCCGTTTGGGTTTTCTGTTTCCTTCTATTTTGTTTTACACCCTTCTCTCTTCTATTTTTCATTTCTCACCTTCCAGTGCCCCCACGCTGCACTTCAATCCCGCTTTTCAGATCTTTTATTGCCTGATCAATTCCTCTTCTTGTGAATTGATGCTTCTCTCCTAAGTTCGAGCTTCCTAACACCAAACTTTTATCCTTCCCTTCTCCGGCACCCTGCAGGGGGTCCAGGAGGCAGAGCTTTGGACAGGGAGAAGATTGAAGAGAAGGGGTGAGTTAAGGCCCTGCAGAGGAAATAATAAAGAGACACACATCCAATCCACCCTGAGTCTGCTGACCATGCGACTACAACCACGGAGCGGGAGGGGGATCCTCTGGCGCTATCCATTTATATTAGCGTTATTAAACTTTCACTACAGTCAACAGTCCCACACACTGACATATATGAAGATGGATGACGTGTCTCCATTTTAGCGAGCTAAAGTACTGCCGTCTTGTATTGGCAATGTCAGAATAAAATAATTATCAACTGAAGCAAACAAACAACACAGCCGTGTTAGGAGATATCAATCAGCTGATTCAGCAATAAAGCTAAACCTATTTTTACTTTGTAGTTTAAATATTAACACAAGACCCTCCTATTTCCAGTATTCTTTAACAATAATAATAAAAAAGGGTTGGTCATATTTCTGATCATTTCTGTTCATTTGAAATCCCTCCAGTGATTCTCAGGTTATGTCAGGATACAGACAGTTTACTTTGAGGGCCCGATGACATCATTTGGATTTCCGGCCAGACATCAACCTTACTCAATCTCAAGGGTGATACAGCTGTCACACACGAGCCATCTTCTTTTAATCAAACACCCTGAGGTGTCAAAAACATTTTAGCAAAGTGAAATTCACCACATCACTGTTGTCACAGTGCTGTGTGCCGTTGTTGCTTATAAGCATGGTATCAGTTGTTCTTTAGCATAAAGGATGCATTATTACAATGCTTTGTATCCATGTTATTGACAGTGCTTGTGCGGATAAATCACTCAGGAATACTGAAGACGATTCTGACTTTCTGTTGCAGGTCCAGCCTCTCAGCTGTCAGCAGCTCCAACAAATACGAGAGTGGAGAGAAGATCAACGCCGCGGCCCAGCGGACGCTCCTGGTGGACTCTGGATCTGAGACAGACAGCAAAGTCTACGAACGCTGCGCAGCGGTAAGAGGAGGAGGAAAGCGAGCAGAAGGTTGAGAAGAGGCAAACAGGTCTGGTGGAAAAACAAGCCTCCGGAGAGAATATGGATAGATAATGGGAGGAAGGAGGCTTGGTAGGCAGCGAGAACGAGAGATCAGCGTTTGCATGGAAAATGGATTAATAAACTAATGAAAACTTCAGTTGTGAGATGTAACAGACATCAATACTTCACAATTAGCATTCAAAATACTCTTCAGTGGTGGAGAAACAGTTATTCGGTTTCATGTAAAGGGCCAGGGAGGAGCAGAACCTTGTGGAAAACTGCTGACTGAGTCAGGAAAAAGATCACATTTTGATTGACAATAAAAGCTCACACCTCTGCAGAGCAAGAAGGAGTCTCTCTGGTAAACAGGAAGTACACAATTGGTTCATAAATGCTGGGAAAAAAATCTTTGCTGCCAGTGTGATAATTTTCACACCGAATAGCACTACTTGCTACACTACCTGAAAATAGAGCCCGGTTGCCTAACAGCTGAAATTCTTTCAGCTTAAAATGGCTCCTCAGTGAAAGCCTTAATGAGTTCATTATAATTCCCACAGTTCTGAGCAACATCTACATCCTAAAACAAAGTCCCTGTTCCTGTTGATGCCTCAGACATTGTCCTTAAATGACTGTTCCTCACAGCTGCCCAGCACATTTCACCATGTCCTGAAGAGGACGTAGAAAGTCCAGAAATGTTTGGGGGGACTCTTGATGAAGCAAATATGCCTCCCCTCCACCTACGGAAAGAGGAATAGCCATTTATCTCAAGCTGTGTAAGGCCAAATCACATTCCATGCCTTCTCTTGTGTTTCTCCGTCTTCAGGAAACCTCCACCTATTATTACCCCACCGGAGGCTCCATGCTGCCTCTCGGTCTTCACCCCCAGGAAATACGCACACTCGGTGAGCTTTGATGCAAACAGGACAAAACATCAGCACAAACCATGACGCAGTCTGAACCAATGTTAAGGCAGCCATTGTGTTCTAAACATGAAGTGCAGAACTTCGACCCTGCCTTTCTAACAGTAATGGTGATCCAAGATTAGGTTAATTAAAGTGTTGACACCTTTGTGAGTCAGTTCATTGTGTTGACGGAATTTCACACATAGATATACACATAAATAAATCTTTAAAGGTTGCATTATTTTGCAAGTTGCTGGAGTAGAAATTGTAATAAAATTACAATCCAGCAGGTTTAGGATACGTTAAACATCAATTTTGTCCACTAGGGGGCATCATACCCGCCGTCCCCGCATCAGGGCTCAGGATCTGGGTTTCTGTAGAGAACCTGGAGACAATAATGTTTGTAACAGACACTATAAATGAAGTCAGTTGGGTTTGAAATATTCTACTACTGAACCCTCATCGATTAGTATTCAGTTCAGATCGTTATCTTTGGAGGATCTGTGCGTCCTGCACCCTGAGTTTAAAACTTTTCTCCTGGCAGGTCAGTCAAATGTCAGAAATCTGAGATGTTTGTTTTATTTATGTGACTAAATATCAGAAGTCATTTCTTCATTCCCAGCTTGAGCAGCAGGTGATTTCACTCATTTCATTGGTCTAAATGACACCTTTTTTCCCCCTGTAAGATTTCACCCACCCCCCCGTGGACTCTCACAGCCATGTGTATGAAGAGGTTGGAGATGAACGTGTGTACCAGGACATCCTGCCTTCCTCTCTTTCTCTCCCCCCACCTTTGTTTGGCCACAGACTCCCAAATCAAAGGAGCGGGTGGAGACCATCACCACGCTCTCAGGTTTGTGCAAAAGAAAAGCTGCCAATTAAGAGCCCTCTGATTTGAGGCCTGTTTGCACTCATTGCTGCGCTTACAAAGTAAAGTGTTGACAGGGCTGATGCTGTGCTCCTGCAACTGAGGTGCAATCTCCTCTCTCAGCAGGTTGCTGCCAGAGTGAGAGATCCCACTGATGTCGGACAACTGCAGAAAGATTCTGATCTTCCCTTTGAACTACGGGGAGAGTTAGTGTAGAGATCCAGAGCAGGAAAATAGCTGTGTTGTTTGGAAGACATTGAAGATGCTCATGTTAAATGGAAAAAGGATGCTTTTATGTTTCATATAAAACAGGATTTCCTTTTTTCCCTCACTGTCTTTTCAAAGAACTGCCCCTTTTGATTCAAAAAAAGCAGAGGAGCAACATGAAAATGTCACCTGAAATGATGTTTAACCTCATTTAAAGCAGCCACCCACCTTCCTTAACCTCATTTTGTCCTCTGACCTTTGCTTCTTTCATTTTTTTCTCCTTTCTTTAACCAAGTCATGGGTACCACCCATGGTCCCCACCCTCACCCTCCCACCCAGTTTGGCCTGCAGGTAAACATGAATCATTCGCAAAACACAGACACAAAACCGCTGTGACGTGCTGGGTGAAGCAGTCTGACTGGCGGTGCAGTTCATGCGGACGACATCCCATTTAACTCATTAAATGTTGTCACGTTCCAACTGACTGCACGCAAAGATATTCAAGATGAGACCCCCCCCCCCCACACACAAAAAAAAAAAACAGAGCAGGATCGCCAAAGGTTGACAATGCCATCAGTTGTTTTCAAGGACGTTTGAGCTTTTCTGGAGGATCATCATCCTTGTCAGTGATGGTGCGACATGACTGACAGTGGCTGCGCTCTTGCGTCTGATAGAAAGAGCTTCAGGCCTCGCAGTTGGTACACAGAAATCCCCACAATGGGATAGCGCTGAGTGGTTTTTAGCATGGTTCTATCTTCAAGAGGTAAAGCCCTATCTGAGGCCAGACTCTAATCCTGTTTTCTCTGGGATTGAAGTTCTGCTCACAGCATCAGTCAGAGAGGAAAACCATGCAGGGAATTTGTCTTACTGAGGGTGGACAGTCAAAGAGAGATTGGAGCGGGAAGAGGGGGTTATGCTAAGCTGCTTGGCCTACTGCGGCTGTACTGAGGCGAGGAACTGTCCTCTAACTCACATTTCTGTTTAAATTTCAGCTCAGAAACGTTGCTGTGTGGCCCAACATCTTAGTCTACACACTAATTATAGAAAACTTTAACAAGGAATTTGATGACAACACAAAATAATTACACAATTTTTTTGAAGAAGGGTTAAAACTCACAAGGACAGTTGAGGTTACGTAAAGTGAGACCTTCCACGTACAGGAGCCACAGCTGGGACTAAATGCTACCATGCTGCCAGCATGCTAACACAGCATGATGGCTGAACATTCATAATGTTTGTGTGCCCCACCACGTTAATCAGCGCTTAAAAGGACATGTAGACAAAACTCAAAAGGAATGTGGGGAGGGGGGGCAGATGTTTACTGAAAATACTGGATTCCTACTAATGGGGAAGACATTTATATAAAAATGTCATATGACTCCACTTAACAGTTGCTGATCTGTATCATTTCATCACAAAGTGGTGTCATTGTTATTTGGTAGACCAGATTGCTTAAATAGATTTAAAAGGGCGAGATTAAAAGCAGTCGTTTATCATCCCGGGGCAGATGCCCATAGGTTAGTGCGCCCACATAGTAAGTGAGGACATGCAGTATATGTTGCACAACATTCAGTTGCAGGATGAATATTTATAGTTCACAGATTTCAAAACCATAAATTAAATGGAAAAAATAATCCAGCATGACGAAAAGACATTAAATGAATTTGCGGGATTGTTTTACACATTCTAACTTTCTTTTAATCTTTAAAAATACAGCTATATTAGCGTTGAAATGGATGCTTAATTTGTTAAACTTAGAGCAGTAGGCAGTCATGACACTGGCTGAGTATTGAGATCATGCTGGCCCTTTTATCATTGCTGTACTCCTGAAACACTTTCAGTCATGTTTTCCGGGCCGAAAACACAAACAAGTTGAAATTGATGTCAGAACTGTCGTGACCAGAGAAACGGATCTTTCAGATGTGGGTCTCTTCCTCTTCTATTTTTTCAGGCAGTGCCCCCAACCGTACTGACGTAACTCTCAGTTGACTTCCTCTTCGCTCCAACCACCTGCATTCTTTATTAATGTCTTCCCTTCTTCAGATATAGCTGAACCTCTGGTTGTTTCCTCTCTCCTATGAAGAGGTCAAATCTCTGCTCACGTCGCTGGCTCACAAACTCAGTATGTTAATAATTTTAGTTTAATTCTCACAAAGGAATATTAGGTTTTACAGTTGATAATACGAGGTTTGTAATCCTGTAGATGTTTTGTGTTAATCTACTCTGCATTCACCCAAAGTGTTTCAATTTTTTCTTGAATCTCTGCTTCCTTCCAGGGCACACATGCACACACTCGCACATTCGCACACAGCATGCTCCTATTGTAGGCACAGCCTTTATGAATGTGCCATGTTCCTGCTTCCAGCTTCTGTTTTTCCCTCAAACCTGATTTGTCACATCATTTAGGAAACAAGTAAGGCAGTCCCAAAGAAAACAAGGAATGTGATCTTTATTCCTCTTTTATTTTAAAATAAGATTATGTAGTCTGGCGCTTAAGGTTTTTATTTTGAGCTAAACTCTAAAAGCGTTGCTATAACCGACTGCTGACCAAGGGGGGCTGCTGAATCCTACAATAACTGTTATTGTCCACAGATGTACAATAAAAATGTATTTCCCCACCAAGGCCCAGACTGCCTTGAGATAAATCATCAAACAAAGAAATGTTTCACTGAGCTGCATTCCTCCAATTAGGCTCCCTGTTCTCCATCATGAGCTGTCAAGGTGTATTTGTCTCATTATTGAGCAGTTGTTTAAGTTCGCGGCTGCTGCGTTCAGGCCGGAGCTGCGAGTGATGCATCGCTTCTGCTCAGGCAGGGAAAATAATCTGCTAAACTGATGGCTTGACAGCTCAGCTCTGTTTGTCGACTTGTATTTTCCCCCGATTTGCCTCGTAAACACTCATATTTTGAATATATTAGACATTTGAAGAGTGTTAAGTAGGCTCCGGTGTGACGCGGGCTTCACAAGTGCCCAATTAAGCGAGAAAACAAAGAACTTAAATTATCTCAGCTGCTGCTTTTGCTTTTTAAATGAACAAACGCGACATTGAAAAATGTTGTTTGGTTGCTGGTTAATTTTTTCCCTCAATTTATTTCTGTCATTGCTGGAATTGTTCAGCTTCATTTTTACTTGGATTTTTCTGACGTTTTAGAATATGTTTCAGCTGTGCTCACTCTGTAATGATGATATAATGGGCTGTCCAGTGTGCTTTAATTAATACTTTAATCTTACTCCAGTTCTGCAGGCAAATAGTTTGGGTTTTATTTTTATGATTGCATTAGAAATGGAATTTGATCAGCATTGTGAAATGATAGCTTAGCCCCGTACACAGGCATCTAAATGTGTGTGTTTTGTGACACGTGTTCACTTCCTGCACCAGCCAAACCGTTAGTTTGGTGCCAGTTTCCTGATGCACAGCCTTGCCTCTCAACACGTGTTGAAACACACGGTGCAAAAACATGTCAGAATATAATATATCTAAATTCATTTTACCTGTACACAGGTTCAGATAGTAGATATGACTTTCAGCCACCAAAGTAATAACTAAAGATCTTTTCCCTTTAACCTTTGCTACCATAGTTTTTTGTTTTTTTGTTTTTTGTTTTTGTTTTTTTTCTAGCAACTTTCTCTCTAAACTACCATTTATTACTGATCATGTTTGTGGGGATGCTGGAAACTGTCCCAGACGTTGGGGGGCATGAAATAGTATCTTAGTAAATTTTATATTATCTGTTATCTGGAAAATAAATATTCTCGGGCTTCACATTACAATTACTTAACACTTTTTTTTTTTAATTAAATCTATTGCATTTTCATATACTCACCCGATACAAGGTGAATACAAATACTCTAACCATAACATTTTGAATGACTGTATTCATAAAAACAAACAAACATGGAAACTGACAAAGAGCCAGTCTGGACAAAGACTGTCTTCTAACGTGGATGAATTACAGGCTTTGTCTTCACCAACAGCCGAGGTTTGTGCTTCTCGGCGAGGCTGTTGACTCACGATAAAACACACAATTCTGCAGCCTTGACACAGAACAACAAATCTTGCTCAAGATGGGCATATTCCTATAAAAGAGGGATTTAGTGTGGAGAAAACAGTGTAATCATCTGTGCTTTCAGGTTATAAAATGTACCAAAAAACTTCATTTCCTGTTTTTGAGCAGACCAGATGGCCCTGCAGCAATAAATATGGGCCAAGCTGCAGGGCAAAAGCAATATATTCTATTACAAGATGCAATATAATGTACTGTCACATACTGTAGTTGTAAAAGCTGCCTTGCTGAGAAACGTCGCTGCAGATGTGAGTGGAGGAGGAGGAGGCCACGGCATGAGGAAGAGTGGGTGAGCAAGAGAGTAACACACAGTTCAGATGGCTGGTTGAGGAAGTCGTGCTGGTGAGCACATGGGTGGGGCCAGCAAGAAGTGACATGTGGAGTTAGAACGTGCGCTGGATGATGGGTCTGTGGATTAATCTCTGCGCTGGGCTTCCCTGCAGCATGGACATTAAGGTAGGCAAAATAAGAGCCTGAATGGGTGGTTGGATATTAGAAGGCTGAGGGGGAGTTTTAGTGAAGTAGACTGGGAAGAGATTGATGGAGGATGACAGACAAATGGATGAACAGACAGATGTGGGAGAGTGAGAGTGCTAGATGTGACAAATAGGCAGTCAGGTCAGGCTAGAGGAAGGGGAGGAGGCCCTGCACAGCCCAGGGGATACGGGCCTCGTCTTGACATATGCTCTGGAGTGAAATGAAGATTGGCAAGAGCTGCTAATCTGAGCTGTCACAGCTCATGATGGTTGCAGAACGCTCACCTGTCATGCTCCTCCAAGTCCGGAGGATGAGCTGCCAACACGACGGGTCAAAGATCGAGATTCATCCTCCACTAGAGGTGGATTCCAAGCGGGCCACTTGCCCAGGCTTCCATCTGTCACTTTATGCCGCCTCCGCTGTGCTGTACCTGCTTGGAACCTGTTGTTCTTTGTGTTGTTGTAAAACCCCGTTCTTGTCTGCCTCTGTCTGTCTCACACTGAGGGTGGTCTATTGTGTGGGAGAGGAACTGCGTGTTTTTGCTCATCGATTCAGAGGGCCTCAGCACTCCAGTACAGGACAATGTGGCCTCAATCACTCTTTTTTTTTTTTTTTTTTTGACAAAGGAAAGCAAAAATTGAGGTTATGATGTATGTACCTGATAAAGTTTGATATATAACATGAGAGTCAGTTTGCTGTCACTGGGCTTGAAATGCGTGGGGGATGTTTTCTGTGTTCGTGGGGAAAAGGAGAAGTAACTACATGTTACCACATACCTCACTGAGCAATTTCCTGTCAGGCATCTGTGATGCACAAAATGTTCCGGAGCAAATATTTTCCCAAGATAACCCAGCTATGCTGTTCAATATGTGTTCACTGCAGCTGGAATGGCTATTTTTATCCACTGGTTTGGATTTAACTGGACTGGACTGAAGCCGGTTTATAGTCTCACTTTAAATGTACTTCAGGTTGTTGCCATCTTATGTTAGCGCCCAACTGGGATTTGCACATATACCCTGTGAGAGAATGTAAGCAAAGTTTTTCAATCATGTAATGATTTAGAAAACAAATCACTTCTCATTCATTCACCAAAGTGATGGAGCAAAATGAATGGAATCATATGGGCCCAATAGTGGTCAAAAAGAGAACTGTAGATTTGGTTGTTTTATTGGTAAAAACCCAAGGCGTTCATTGTTTCCCATCTTCTTTTTTATGATTTAATTTTCTTTCAGAGAAATTTGATTCCAATCACCATTTTCCTACTGGCTGTTCTACAAGGTGAGTGCAAAAAAGTCTTGATCAACCAGCTTGAGCACACCTGATCCTGTTATCCTGTTATCCTTCTCCACACTTTTGTAATATAAAGTGCATTAGCTGACATCAGATTTATATACGAAGCAGAGCTATATTAGCATTTGTAAAATGTAAAACACCGCTTAATAATCTGTTTTAACCACATTGTTTAGGTTTAAAAAAATATTACTGAAATGAATGTTATTGTTTTCTCTCCACCCCGAGGCCACATTGTCAAAGTCTGGCCTCTGCCAGGAACACATCACAATATTGTCTGAGAAAGCTTTTTGTTCTTTGCTGCTCCATCCCATGATTAAAGTGTGTCTTGTTTCCCACTGCAGGGTCACGAGCTCAATCTCCCACGGCACAAACCACTGCACAAAGCAGCATGGCAAACACAGCAACAATGTTCACTGGTACAGTACTGGAACATGTCTGCAGCGCCTTTTCCTGCCTTTTTTTTGTTTTGTTTCTTTGTTTTTTTTTAACAAATAATGATTGAAAAATATTTCAAAAATCTGAATGTCAACTAATTGCAACTCACAACAAATAGTTCATTAATATTAAACCCTTTTCAGACAAAGGTCAAGGTGCAAGTCGCCTGTCAGTGTGGGTGCAGACGAAGCACATGTGTGTTAATGAGAATAGACGCTACGAGTACAACATAAATACAAAAGAAAAGGTTAAGCAATTCAAACGTAAAGGTCAATTTAAAAGAAAAAAGTAGAAACTACATAATGGAGATTAATAAAATCCATTATCAACAAATGTAAAACTCTTTAAAAAAAAAAGGGTAAATATGCCAAGTCAAAACCACAAACAGATTGTTATAAGTAACAAAAAAAAGAGAAAAGCTCCGCTCCAGTCCACCAAAGAAGCGAGGGACAGGCTGTCAGATGTGGCTGTCAGACTAACAGACACTAAACGCAGCATGTGCATGAACACATCATAAGAGTGAATTTTGTTTTCTCACTGACATATTACTTTGGGAAAGTATTTGTAATTGTAATTAATGGCGTTAACAGGAAGTAGAGTCAGCAGAGAAGCTGACGTGTTACCGAAACTCGTAACTGCTGAAGAAACCACAAGGCGGACCATTAATGACAATGACGTCTCGAACACCACCACAACAGCATCGACTGCATCAAAAGGTAGCCCGATGTGCCTTTTACATTGTCAGCAGTGTCCTAAATGCTAATCAAGTCTTCTATAAGTTTCTCCCCCCGATTTTCATCTCCAGATGTGGAAACGTCATCGCCAGAAACGACTGTCAGACTCTCTCCAGGTAATCCGCTTTCTTCCCTTCCTTCACAACCAGTTGGGGGCGCCATTTAGCCTGTTAGATACATGCCCCCCCCCCCCCC
>BJFM01001681.1:3949-69167 GCA_016586285.1 Arothron firmamentum
CCCCCACCACACACACACACACACACACACACACACACACACACACACACAGGTCAGTCTTTAGCTGTGTTTGACAACACATGTAAAGCAGCATCAGCAGAGATGTTCACTCGCCTGTTGATTCCAGCTGCATTCACAAGATAAGAGATGTTTCCAGACGTCTTCTGGATGCTTTCAAAGGTTTGCTGCACTTCCTCCTCTTTGGAGACATCACAGCTGAGAGCAATATGGTCTGCTGGAGAACAGATGCAGATTGTCAGAAAGAATGACCCGCTTAAAGGGTTTACTTTGGCCAAGAATGAACATGAGATTATGACAGCAGAAGCCAGCTCGCTGGTTTGCCTTTAGACCTGATTGCTACAGCAGCAGTAAGCCGTGTTTTCAAAGCACCAACAAACCAAAAGGGAAAGCTCATGTCCGCACTTACCTCCATGCAGAGAGGCCACAGCGGTGCGAGCTGCGTCTTTATTCCTGGAGACAACAGCCAGCCTGCAGCCCCTTTGAGCCAGCAGGCAGGACACAGCCCTCCCGATGCCCCTGGAGCCCCCACACACCACGGCCAGCCTGGACATGACCCTGCCTGCAGAACGCGTACCAACCCCTTACAGTATTCACATACTACGTACGCACTGATTTTACATCAACACACACGAACACATTTTCCTAAACATTTGATACTGAACTATTGGCTAAACAATCTCATGGCCGCTAAGTTTTGAGTCCTTTTGTTGTTTGTTAGCGCTAGCAGTTGCGCATATAGTCAACATTAAAGGCGTAATGACTTCTGAAATTACTATATCTTACCCTAACAATGTGTTGATCCGTCAGATAAATGTGATCCTCTTTAAACAAAACACAACCTGATAAAGCCCCGAGTTTCCCAAGAACAGGGGTTGGTGACCGGCGCCATGTTTGTTTTTGCGCTTGTGTTTTGGTTGTCAGTAGATGGCGCTGCTGAGTTAACCAAACTCCATTCTGCCACTAAGAATCTCAGAATTGAGCAGGTCAGCTGTTGAAACTGCCAGACACTGTAAAGAATCCATAATCTGCTCACACCAACAGCTCACTGATTGGTAATGGCTCTCATATCTTCTTGTATCATTGTTGTCTGAGGAAGCACAAATTACAAAATTAAGTGATGTGTGTGTGTGTGTGTGGGGGGGGGGGTTAACTTACACCTGAACATCACACAGAATCATTCTGCAGCATTGACCTACTGATCTAACTCAGACTCAACCAGCACCAGCTTGTTTAATAATTTGCTGAATATGTTCTTAACTAGAATGTTCATTAATAGAGTTAGAGTGAAAAAAGACTTGATTTGTATTCACCTCACCTTCCTCGACACTAAGATGTCATTACCCTCTTTCACACCTCACCGATAATGATATGCCAACCCCACTGTGCTCTCATGCACACTGCAAAACTCAAGGAAAAAAGTAAGAAATATCTTTATACTCCTCTATATGCATGTCCATGGATATCAGGCTTTTATATGTATAAAATCATGTACTGCGTACATTAAATGCTCTCATGTTCGCTTTCCAGTCATAATTACCATGTAATATAAAGGATCATATCAATCAAATATGTATGATATAAATAGGATATATCAATTTATATATTATCACCTTCTACTGTATGTTGTATTATATTGATAAGTTGCATCTATTAGCAGATACAATATATTTATATATGTAAAATGTTTTTAAAACATTTTCTGATTTAGAAAAGCATTAATCATTGTAAATAAATCCTTTTTCTGTCAATATCTCGGGGAATTCTGAATACTACAAATCCTGATTCAAAAACTACTGTAGGTTATCAATAGCAGAAAGCTTTAATACTGGATACTTTGAGTACTTTAACATTCGAATACTTTTGCATTTTCAGTAAGTTTTTAAATGAAAAAAATACTGACCTGCAGCTGCTGAGGTCAGATTCAGCATCTGCTGGTCTTTGGTGCAAACAGCATTAAGTCACACAGGATGGAGGAAATGCAGGAAAACATCTTATATCCATGGCAACCGTCCTCTGCAGGGTACTGCTGCAGCACAATGACCTCCGTGGCTGCTTGTCAGCTCCTGTCAGCGTTTCCCAGCCGAGCTCTCTGGGAAGAATCTGCGCTGACGTGACTCACCCCAGACACGTTTAATCAAAAACCAAGTGTCTTTCAGCTGTTAAGTGATCACACGTGTGCATTTGTCTACTTTTGACTCAAAACTGCAGCATCTTAAGACTTTAGAGGTTTGAGATGGAAAAAAAAGAGGCAGAGAAGGTAAAAACGCTGCCAGGAAACAATGACAAAACCTCAGCAAATGATGGAAACCGTTAAGTTTTATTGTTATAGAGATTTATATAAAACGTGCTATTCCCTCAAACACTTCAGAATGCTTTTTTTTCACATAACTGTGCAGGAAAAAAAAAAAAAAAAGATTTGTTTCACCATTTTCAGACAGAATAACTACAGACAGATAGACTAACTACAGACAAAAAAATCAAGTTAAGTCACCTTGGCATGAGAAAACTGTTGAATCGACGTTCCAGAACAAAACTTAGTTCATTAATTTCTGGAATGAACGCTTGGTGTTTTGTGCAGTTTATGCATGAACTCGTACAAGTCCGTAAGTCGTGTGTATATTAAAGGCTTACCAGTGAAATGAAAAGACACTCAAAGGATGCTTTTAGCAGAGAGCCTGAGGTTGGTGTGGTGACTGCCAAGACGACAACGTATCACACTAAATCTACACAAGTACCACTTCACAAAGTCAAAAAAAAAAAGAAAAAAAAAAGGCCCTAACAGTGATTTGTACCATCGTCCACAATCTCTTTAAATTTCATACAAACTACAAAATATTCCAGCAGTCAGTTTACACAGTTGGTCCCTCTCACAATTCACAAAAAAGAAAATACACATTTGGGTTCGATTCAGTCAGTTCAACAATTCTGATAAAATAATGCAGATTGCTTCCAATTTAAAGTGTGTTTAAAGTCAAAAGATCCGACAAGTACTGTTAAAAATGGTGGCTCTATCTTTATACTGTATCAAAAGTTGTTTCTTTGAATGTCATTTATGATTAAAAAAAAATGAAAGAACGGCAACAATGTTGGGAATTTTGTTCATTTTCCATCTGTTTTGTTCATGTTTTGCCCAAATTCCTCCCAATTGTGAATCACTCTGTCCTGAACACAAAAGGACCAAAGGGAGTTCAAGCGATTCCACTCAGTTATCCTTCACACATCCCTGGCTGTGGACTGATGGAATGACATGGACTCTAGACAAACATTCTGTTCTTCAGCTAGCTGTGGCTGCATCCACGCTCTTACATCAGACATGACTAATAGAGTTTGTGTTACTGTCTGTGCTGGTTAGTGAAATAACTTCCATGGAAACCATAGCAAATAAACAGAGAAGCATATGTTGTGCACTGTTACTAAGATGTTACTGTCACTCTTGTGATGCAGAGCTACGTCCAAGGTTGAGGTTAGCGGAGGAACTAATGTGGCCAATAAATACACGAGTAAGGTACAAAATTGAAATAATCGTCGGAGTGTTTTCATCACATTTAAAAAAAAAAACGATAACCCAAAAGTCCTGCAGCCCATTGCTCACATGCACATGTCCGATTTGCCATTGAAGAGCCCAGAGAACGATCTGGTGATGTGCAATATTCACATGGCTCCAGTGTGCAACATGGCCTAAGTCTCAGGATCAGGTAATGCCTCACTACATCTGCACAAGTGCCCAGTTTGCTGCTTCAGCAGAAGCGAAAGCGTTGCTGCTGGTTTCATCTGGTCTGCATTCTGCTGACAGCCTGCAATAATGCTAAAAATATCATCAGTCAGGAGGAACATGCAGCCATTAGTTGTAAGCTAGAACATAAGGCCTGTGACAGCTCCATACCCCCCAAAAAGTTGCACTACAAAAAGGCCAACCTATAAAATAATTTAAAGTGTGTTATATCTCTACATCAACAGCTTGTGCTGGATAGTTTAGGATCATCTTTGTGTCCTTATGTACAATAAAGTGAGGAACAGTACAAGGCACACATTTAACAGCTGAATTTGTTTAAAGATATAAATAACCAACAAAAAGGAAGAGTTTATGAGTGGTGTGCGCTCCTCCGCTGTGCTCCCAATTACAACATGCTCTGTTCTTCACTGCAGCTCTCTCAGTATTAGACTGGGCTCCAAAATGTCACTATCCATTTGGTCTTTGCGGTGACACGCTGTTGCCAGGGTGGCTCCAGGGTGGACGTCAAGTGTGTTAGATGATGTCTACGAAGCTTCCGGGGAACAGCCCGGTCCTGCCGTTCCTCTGCAGCGTGCCTTTGAACCAGCCGTCCTCTCTCTTCCTGTGCACAAACACAATGTCTCCCTCCTTCAGTTCCAGCTCTGCCTCGCTCTGGGGAGGATACGACACCACCACCCTGTACCTGGGGAGGACAATCAGAGGCGCCGTCAGACACCCACACAAACGGCACCAACGGTACACCCGCAACAGCGCATCACCGGTAAGGTGTAGTCAGCGTACCGTTCACATATAATGGGCCGAGCGTCCTGGTGCTGAGACAGGAGAGAGGAGCAGGGCTGGCGAGGAGGAGGAGCAATGGGAGCACACCCGTCGAGGGGGCTGCTCCTCCGATGAGAGGACTCGGGCCCGGAGGAGGAGCACGATGACGAAGAGGCAGAAGCAGCGACGACAGCAGGCTCGGGCTCCGGGCAGCTAACGGAGCCGGAGGGCGGGAAGGTGTCTGGGGCCACAGCGCCCTGAAGCACCTCGCCGGCAGCAGCTTGTTCCGCGTCCAGGGTGGGCGAGGAAGGGGGCGAGGAGCGGGACTTCTTCTTATTAGACAACAGCTTCAGAAGACTCTTCTTTTCTTTCTGCAGCAAACACAAAGTAAAAATGTGTGAGACCACTGCAGTCCCTCCAGCTGTAGCTCAGCAGGATGTTGAACTCATTGTGACCCCCCCCCACACACACACACACACACCCCTTCGGTGTAGTTTAATAAACAAGTAACCTTGATGTCCTTGTCGAGTCTGCAGGCCAGAGCAGTGCTGTTAGACGCCGAGCTGTTCACAGAGCCAACAGTCCTGAGAGCATCGCCCTCCAACGAAGCAGCGCTGACATTGGGCGGGGTAAGAGAGGCTGCGGCACACCCCATCGCCCCTCCTACCCGGGTGCAGCCTTGCGCCGGACTGGAGGAAGGCTGTGAGCACGCTGCCAGATGCGGGAGATACGTGACCGTGGCTGCAGACAGGATGGGGGTGACCGCTGCTGTGGGCCGGTCCTGACTGTGACACACAGCTGAAAAGGGCACCCAGAACCGCATTACAGACGGGAAACGAGGTTTGTGTCTACCTTGTCCAGAGTTAACTCACCTGTCCTAACAGCATTGCGAGCCTGGTTCACAGTCATCTGTGAGTTGACGTGCACAGGGCCCTTAGGCTGTTGACCTGTAGCCATCTGAGGTGCAGTCACCACGGCTGCGGGCTGGGAGATCACAGCTACGCTGCTGGAGCAGCACGTGAGGGGTTTGTTGAACTCTGGACAAGGAACAACGGTGGCAGAAGAGGGGCTGACGATGGTGATTCCTCTGCCAGCTGGAGTGCACGTGTTCAAGTGCACTTTTGCCTGGCTGCTCCCCGGGGGCGTCCTAATAGAGGACACAGAAGTCAGACACGACAAGCAGGAAGCATCAAAATCTTTTGCTCATTTTTAGGCATTTTCTTCAGTAAATGTAGAATCTATGTTGCTTGTTGCTTATTTTCCTGCCTCGTTACTGAACCATTAATGCTTATGCTTGTGTAAGCTCATGTATGGCAGTCATGAAGTTGACCGTATACGTTAACCAATGGCAGACCTGCTGACGGGGCTCATGTAGTTTCCAGGGAACACCCCGATCTTGCCAGTGTGCATGGAGGTGCCTTTGAACCAGCCGTCCTGGCAGCGTTCCAAAACCAGGAACATCTCGCCCTTCCTCAGTTCCAGCTCATCCTCCTTACGGGGAGTATAGGGAAACATGGCCACATACCTGGAACCACAACAGAAGACATGAAGAATTCCAACAAATAACAAAACCCGCACAAATAAAAGGAATCTGGCATTTTTCCACAGAATGGTGTGTGTTAGAGATCCGTGCTGACACTGGCTGTTATCGGTCAGAGCCTGTAGCAAACAGTGCACCCTTCCGACCCAGGGAAAAGCAGCACCGGAGGACTTCGCTTGTGGGTGGACATCCTACCGCAGTGAAAAAAAATGCCTGAAATAGCAGCCGAGATGATAGAGAGTCTCAGCTGGGATGTTTGCCGTCTGATTTCAATGTTGACAGAGGCTGAAGCGACACAAAGGCCCCGGAGTCAGACGTGCGTGCACACGCCTACACACACGCCAAGTAAAAGAAAAGGCAGGCATGAGTGGATCTAAGTCTTATCAGGTGTGTGGGGTGGAGGAGGAGTAATGAGGGCGACCGTGAGGGTTCAGAAGTCAGGGGTGAGGGAGAGGAACCTCAACGGGACCCAGGAGACCATTAGTCACTTCACCTGTGCACATATTCACGCAGACAGCTGTGGAGGGGGGTGGGGGGGTGGGGGGCTTTCGCATTCATGCCCAGCGCCAGTGATGTGCAAACCTTTCCTGACATTTGACTGCACATAAGAAAACCGCATATTTGTGCGTGGGACTGTTTTTATTACTCACACTGTGGGTCTTTGTCTCCCGCTTTGGTCACTTATGCTGGGGGAGGGTCTCTGTCCAGCAGCCAGTGAATACGCTGCCCCATCTACAGATGACTGTGGTGGAGGAGGCGGGGGTGGCGGGAGTGCATCCTGTAGAAAGAATAACAGAGAAATCATTAGCATAAAAGGATCAAATATCTCATTACCTCACCACAATTCTGCATCTCCTCCCTCTCAGAGTGAAGCGTAAAAACAAAAACAAGTAACCTGAGACGCAAAAGCACCGTGCACGTTGCACAAGCTGAGAAACCAGCTACCGACCAAGAGCTCGCCTGTAATCTGGGATAGTCCCTCCAGTCTGCCAGTAGTGTGGGATCTGGGACTTGACAGTCCTGTTCCTTCTGCAACTGACAATTCTCAATCCTCCTTGTTTGTTTGCTGCTGGGAGACCTCGAAACTATAATCAGGTATTTAATTTGAACCATATGAAACGAGAAACATGCTTGCAGACGCACGTCAGCGCAAGCCCGAAACCAGGAATGACTAGATTCATCTCGACTCCGTTGTTAATCTGTCACAAAGACAGAGGCTCAAACCTTTGGCTCGAGGCTAATGAGCTCAACATGCTCAGAGAAAAAACATTACGTTTTCTCTGTTTAGTCCCAACAGTCACAGGATTCTACTGAAGTCTCCGGTCTGCTATGACAACATAAATCACATGAAAACAATCAACACAGTGTGTATTTTTAGAAGGTGTATATATATTAAAAAAAAGCAAGCAGCACAAACGAAGAGTCAGAAGACAGCTGCTTCGCCTCGGAGCATGATCAGACCTCCAAACTTCAGCACTGAGAGTAATAGCTTCCATGACACTGCTGGAGCAGAGTGGCACTGAGACGACCCTGTGGCGTGTCTATGGGCCCGTCTGTGTGTGTGTGTGTGTGTGTGTGTAAGCGCGAGTGTGTGTCCCTGCACGCACAAGCGTGGTGATGTGATCTTTGGTCTGCTGCTGACGCTTGAGCTGAGATAATTAGGCTGCCTGCAGGCTAGAGAAATCATCTGTACAAAAACATCATGTAGTGTTCCCAAGTGAAGCGTAGAGCTCAACCTTTGTGTACGCATTCCTGCTCATTCAAAAACTCCGCATGCCGCAGCGTACACACAGACAGACAGGAAGTACACCCGCTGTTCTGTGTGGGTTGAAGGGATTTCTTGACATTTTTAGGCGGCGGTTGTTGCTCACGTCTCTGAAAACAAAACGACTGCTTTAAAAGAGTTATCAATGTTGCCGTCTTTGTGCGGTTAGTTGGCAAACTGTGGAATAATGACAGTATTGTATCTGATCCAACAGAGTGCAGACTAGCGCTGTCACACATCTGCACGTTCTGAAGGAGCCAATTGTTGTTGGGAGGAGGCGGGAATTTAAATAAGCCGGTTTCATCCAAACAAACCGACGTTCTCAGGAGATAAGAGTGCTGGAAGGAACATGACTGTGCTTGAGGAATACAAAAACACAGCTCGTGTGAGCTTTTATACAGCTTCAAATACACAGTGTTATTTATAACTATGATCAGTATCACAGGCTGGTATATGAAGTCACGTGGAAATAATTTAGTGAGGTATAGGTCAAATATTAATCAAGTTAATGATTTTCAGGCTTTAGACTTGTGTTTGTTCGACTCTACCTACCACAGGGATAGATGAGTAGCTCGACTCAGACGGAAATGTGAAGACTGTTGCTGTAGTAACAGGACTACTAGGGGGTGGGGTCACGATTAGTCCAGTTGTGCAAATGTGTACCTGCCAAGAAAAGGAGATGTGGACCATAAAATACACTAGAAAGAATCCATGTAAAAGCCTAAGCCTACTCACTCAACAACAAATATTCTAAAAATACAGCTCTGTACACATGTGGCATTGTAGCTCAGTGGCTGAGCCATAACCGCATCGGCTGCCTGAGGATCTGATTGGCTGACACAAAGCAAGTGACCACTCGGAGGGTCATTTGACTGGCCATGGAGAGGTGGCTTCTCCAGGCAGTCATCCTCATGAGTCACAGCCGTGTCCTGGCAACAAGGCCATACTGTCGGACAAACAATCTTTCCCTGTAGCCTGTGGTTTGCCTCATGCATGACTGCTCCACAGAGAAACGCCTCTTTAGGTGAACCTTTTACGACAGGAGGCCTGTTTCTTTACCTTCCGTTTGCAAGGAGTGGCAAGGAAAGTCAAACATAAGTATGATAGCAGGGAAAAGTGAAATGGCTGCTGGGAAAGATTAGTGGGGTGCAGGTATGCTGATGCTGCTTATAAAAAAACCCCATCTCTTTTACTGCTTGTCCTCTTCCTGTCTATTGGATTATAGGCATACTCATTTCCAAGACACAGACTGCTCAGCCCTGTAGGCAACTAGTTTGTTTTTGTTGTCTGGAAAGGAAGTGGGATGAGTAGAAAGTAGGAGACTGCAGAATTGTCGGGGTATTTCTAATAAACCCAGGTTTCTGTAAATAAAAAACTGTTTTCTAAAAAGGGTGAGATTACATGTGAAAATTTAAGTTTCTTCATTTATGTAATAATGATTTACAGGCTTCAATTCATTGAAAATGGGCTTAGTCCTTCTAGAAGGATAAAAGTCTTTGATGACACATAAATCAAGTCTACATGAAAGCGTTTTAGTTTGAAAAAACCCACAAAAATCCACACGATCCACTTACTGTCTGCTAGCAGTCTCCATGCCTTTTTCTTAAAGTAGAGGCATAATAAACACAGGTGACTGACAATCGTGACTGAATTTCATCTAAAGAACACAGAGTAGACTTGGTGTCTTAAACTAAAATATTGAGTTAAGGCAACAATATACGTCAAACTGTGTACAATACACAATAATATTAGAGGACATCAGTGTGTGTCCATATGATGAGTGAGAAACTAGTGTTCACCTAGCTACAAATCTTAAGCCTCTGTCATGAGTTGGTTATCTCTAAAATCCTCCACACCATTGACCGTATAGGTGCTTTATCCTGTGGAAATGAGTCCTGATATATGAAAAATTATCAACGAATGTTGTCCTGGAAGTGAGCAAACCACAGAGTACCTCACACTGGAGCACAAATTATAGGTTTGGAACTAATAGAAAATATACTAAAGGGAAATCTGTCAATAAGACAACTAGCTTATATGATATAGCAGCAATAGCAGCAAGTGAAATCCACAGGCCAATATAAAACAGCAGGACACTTGTCCTGGAAAAAAAGAGCGTCTGCTGTTCTCAGTGTCTGCAACCAAGTCAACGCCAACCTCCAGCGGCCAGCAGATATAAAGCAGCTGCGAGTTCCTGTTATGCTGGGACTGGTGTGGGAAACCTCAAGGGCTGAGCAGGACTCATTTCAGCAGACGAGTGGAGTCATGCATCCGTGATTTCAAACGCTTGGATGGAGCAATGGTCTGTTTGGTATGGTGGTGGAGGGGGTGAGAAAGTCAGTCTAATTGCTGACAGAGGGAGGGAGAGTGCAGCTTTAGGAAAGCAACATATTTTTTGTGCAAAAACAGTTTTCAAAATGTTTTTTTTTTAGTATTCTGGCTTCTACGCCTCCATGATTACGGTGCATAACAGCAAATGTCATCTACGTTGTATAATAGAATAGGGATGCTCGATTTTGCTGTAATGATGATCCCTGTACTGGCGTAGGAACAGCTACCGTAGATTACAATGGGGGCATAATTAGTAGGCTAGACTTTTTTTTTTCATCCATCACAAACCTTGTGCACAGAATACAGATGCACGTATTGAAGATGCATGAAGAAAGAATCTGAAAAAAAAAAATGCTAATTTGCTGTTTTCTGTAGAGCTTTCTGTTTGAGGATAGATTGGGATACATGTGCTGTTCTAGTTCCCTCTCACTTTTTACCTGCGAAGGTGCGCTACAAGAAAGGCCCCCACTGATCTCTCCGATTCGTGCAGCTGCTGTGGGGTTGCTGGAACTGATGAGGACTGGGCCGCTGATTTCCATGGAGTGGCGCTGAGGGGGAGGAGCTAGCATGGGTTTGTGGGACATGGTGAGAGAGGTAAAAGAATGTCGCTTCTTGCTGTTCTTTTTCTCCCCTACCCGCTGAGCACCGTTGCTCAGGGGCCCTGAGGAGGCCCCCTCTCCAGAGTCTCCATTGGAGTCTGACGGCTTGTCCAACTCTATAAGCTGACGAGCTGCTGTATTGAACTAAGAGGAAAACAAAAACAACAAACAGAGTGTTAGAGCCAAGAATATTAAAAACAAACTTAAATCTGTCACACTCCATAATAACATGTCATGGCACGTCTCTATCAAACTGACATAGATGGTAAGCTACACAATGTTGTGTAATTACACTAAAAATATCCATCTGTGGGAGTTATGCATATGGGAGTGCACACTTGGTGACCCTTAGAGGCACCTGTATGCTAAACATCAAAGGAGGCACACTAAAACGGTTTCAGTTAATAACAGGGTGTGCTCACTTGCTGTCAAATTTAGCCCCAAGCAGCTTCCCTTTATTTAAAACCATGAAACAACTTCAGAACAACCCAACAGAATGAACCCGACTTCAGGTTATACACCAAGGCAGAAGGAGCATGAACAGTATGGTTACAGAGCGCCACAACTCACCTCAACATAGGAGATAGGGAAAATTCCAATTTTATCTCCCAGCATTCCCTCTGCCCAATTTTCATCCACTCTGCGAATCACAGTCAGGATATCGTCCTGAAATGCACAACAGTAGGAGACATGCTACTTTAAGCAAGATGCTGACTATGCATGTTTTTCCTCTCCAACAAGAAAACTAACGCATAGCATTTTTCTGCCCTAACAGGTGGGCTTAAGCAGTCAGTAAGTACGGTAATCTAGGCTTTGGTCCACATGTCTCCATCTTAATTACAGTTTTTCCTCACTCACAATATAAACCATGTCTTCAGAAACATCAATGTCATGAAAAGAGGTGTATTTTTGCTTTACTGTGAACCATTTATTGTGGGCGTGTTACCTTGGAGAAGGGGAGACAGTCCTTATCCGCCTCCTTATCTTTGAGCTCAAAGTCATACAAAGCTTTGCACTGAGGCGGGGGCTGTGGCAATGGCTTGATGACCTGCACAAAGTTGGTGGGGAAAAAGCCGTGAACTCCACCCATCTCCCCGTGGAACCAGTTCTCGTCCACCTGCCGGCGCAGGATGATGATGTCACCCTTGCTAAACTTGAGGTCTCCTGGTTCTTTGCCATCGTAGTTGTAGAGTGCCTTGGCACATGGGAGCTGGGGGATACCCTGTAAAATAAATGGCTTACGTAAGCCTTTTCATTTTAGGTAAGGTACTGTGAGGTGTTTAACCAGCCATAGCAAGCATTAACGATATCTGTTATGCGGTGGATGATCTCTGCTCGTTGGGGTAATAACATTCTAAACCTCCACATTACCTACACAAATGTAATTCTATTATTCTTAAGGGCAAATGTTAACGGAAATGCTGATATCTCTTACTGATTTGTGGCATTTTACATTACAGTATAGTCTTGTCATATTGTTTGCCTGCAAGAGGTGAGTGATAGAAGATGACTATTTTATAAAGTTTTGAACCAGTGGAATTGTGCAGTTATAGTTCTCATGCAGATATTTGTCCTCTCTGCAGCCCAGTAGTGGAAAGGTCAGTATTTTGTGTGCACAGTTAAAGTGTGATGAGCCTGGCTGGTTATGACTAGCTGATCAGCATCTTCAAAGAGCCCAGAGAACTGTCTTTTTATTTTGCTGGGGACAGTTTTATATCTCAGCTTGCTAGCTTCAAGTCCTTAAAGACCCATTCAGGCAATGACAACCCAGAAAAAGAGGAACAGTGAGTGGGGGGTTGCAGTAGAGAGGCATCAATGTACTCCATTCATAGTTGGTGCCCATGAGGAAGGCTCTAGTCCAAGCCAACCCCCAACTGTCTATTCCACTGCTGAGCATCTTTCGCAGTGATCAGAATCACAAACACTCCCAGCTGACTGGATTTTAGAACTGAAACAAACTGCAAAATCATCAAGAAATGCACCAGGGTTGAGCACAGATAGAGAGTCATAAAGAAAGCCAGAGAGAAAAGGGTTAAAGCAGACTTTGGAGCGAGCTATGCAAGTCTTGTTAAAGGCTAATGAACCATTTAAAGGCTCAGGGGAGAATAAAAGTACGGAATGAGCCGTGATGGTGAGCCAGGGTGACATTACCCTGCTGCAGAAAATCGCACAACCTAAAGCGCAGAGCCAACTGGTCTGGAGCTCTGCTGGCTCAGCCTGAGGGGAGAGGAGGGGTGCTGAAGCCCCTATACACTGAAGAGAAACTGGGCCTCTTTTCAAGGGAAAACAGGGTTTTCTGAGCCCACCCAGGCCTGGCAGGAAGGTTCGTGCTCAAAATACAAATAGTCGTGGAAACTCAATCATTTTTGTTGCAAATGACAGATCAGCTTCAAGCTCCCCAAAGCCAGTGGCATCAAATTCCATGATAAATATGACATGCTTGTCCCTTTAAACCCAGGTTTGTTGGCACTTCTTTGTAGACTTCGGCCAGGACTTAATAAAATCTTTAGTGGCTGAACAGTGTCCAAAGTCAGCCCTGTTATGTAATTTCTTTTGTACACTGAAAACATGATTCAAATAATTTAAGGAAACAGTTTTAGAAATAGTTGAATGTGTTGGATTTTTAAAAATTCTGTAAGAATTTAAGGGTAAAATCAACTCAGGGCAGAGACACTAACTTGGTGCTATCATCCAAGCACTGAATTTCCTGTAGACCTATGTAAGGAATAATAGAGGATAAAAACAGAGGAAAGCCATCATAATGCCTGTGCCGCTAATAGAAATGACCTTTATGCGCAATGAGGTAATTCAGTGGAAACAACAATTCAAACAAACCCAAGAAACCATGATTTTCTGGCTTCTCTGAAAACAATACTCTCTGCTGCAACATTGGCGTGTAACTCTGTTGCTACAGACATTTTGTTCCTTATAGCTAAAATGTCAGTCCGTGCTTAAGGACATAAGTTAAAAACAGGCTATAAAAACAAAAACCAGGAAGGGGGAAAACTTGAGTTGAGGCCCACAGTACAGGGGATCAGCTGGTGTGTGCAATTACTCCTGTACTGCAGATAATGCAATTAGACCTGTGTGCTAAAGGGCTTTGGCTGTTATAGTGTTCTCTTCCACAGCACTGGATTAGAACTGAATTAGCCAAGTGTTCTGCTCTACAGCACTGCCAAATGTCAACAACCAATGTGCAGACAGGCATAAAGACTATAATGCGGAGATGCATGTGGTCAAAATAAAGTTAGGCCTAATTGGGATAATTGCTTTCTCTGCAAGAGGACAGAAAAGGTAAATAAACAAGCAGCTCATACAATATTTATATTCTCAGCATGCAGCTCACTTTTTCCCTGGTATTAATTATGATTGGACTGGAATAGGCATGATTTTAGTCCAAGGCTTATCAGACAGGCTACAGAATATCAGATAAAATAATAACATCAATATGACTGCAGTGAGTACGTCATCTTAGTACAACTCAGTCTTAACAAAAATCGGGAGAGGTACACAGGCCCAAAACATCTGTTGAAGCAGACATTAAAACACAGACACACCGACATATTAGTCAGCACACATGAAGACTGTCAGCAGTGTGGAAGCCAGATGGAAGTATGAATCACATGTGAGAAGCAGTTCTTAAAACGCTCAGAGAAATCTCCTCCCGTTGTTCTTCCATTTTCCCAGATCTTCTGATGGTGACAGTGCTGCAACTTATATATACACACAATCACAATCACGACAGTTGAGAGCATACCAAGCAAACTACACGTCAGTCATAAGAAACTGTATGTTGCACGGAGGGAGCATGGATTTGAGGGATAAGATAGACACACACTGCAGACCTCTCACACATATGGTTTTCATGAAGCTTTAATGTGTCGGTGCGAGCAGGCTCCACTTTGGAAAAAGCAAATGCATGAAAACCACTCGCACATGAACTTGTTAAGCTTTTTGTGTATATGTAGGGTTCTTTACCTGACTGCCCTCAGATGAGGAAGAACATCAGGTTCTGGGTGGCCATGGGCTCACCCCACCTACTGCACCAGTCTGGCTAAAACATGCAAACACCACTTTTCAAGTTGGTGCCAATTCATACATGAGGCTCAACTATTGCTTTCACATGCACCGACTCACATTACAGCAAAGGGTGAGCCTGGAAGAAAGCTAAAACAAAGGGAGCGTAAAATGGGAAAAGAACAAAAAAAAATCCAAAGCAAATGAAAAAAGGAAAACATTCTAGTAGTCCTGAATGTAAGACCCCTTTGCACACAGCACTTAGATTTGTGTATTACGGTCTGATGATAATTGAATAGTACCTAACCTCAAACATTTACATCTGGCTTGAACTAGTGTTGAGCTCTGTACTGGTTAATAGCAAAGAACAAAGTTTGAGAGGATACAGTTCAAGTTTCACCACCCAAGTACATACAAAGTGGTCCGTACGAACACGCCATCTCATGCTACCGAACATGATTGATGCACGTCAGGCACGTGTAAGAGGGTCAAAAACATTCTAGCTCGCATTCCCCACCTGATGCCTGTGGAGGTCAGCTCAGAGCTGAGTATAGCCAAGTAACAGTCAACAAGAGCAGAATTGTGGGCTGATGATTCACTGAATGATGACGGGGTGTTGCACAACTGCTGTCTTCAAAGGACGTGTTTACCTGCTGATCACACTGGATAACACACACAACTGTGACAGGCATCATTCTCGACACAGGTAATTAATAACCACACAAACTCATCATCATAGTACTACCACTAATATTACTACTCCTAATAAGAATAATAAAATTGTGCTTGCTTCACATTACATTTCTGCTTACTCTATATTTAGACCAAAAGTCAATAGTTCTAGAGATATGAAAGAACCCCACGTCCTTAGACTGCTGTACCCACTGGCAAAGCAACGGAGATATTTATAACTAATACCCTGGGTTGCACAAAGAAAATCAGCTTGTATCTAGGATACAAAGCGATTACTTCCTAAATGTCACAGTATCTGAGGACTGCACCAGTCAATATGAGCAGAATACTAAGCGTTTCCTCACATTACTCTTCGCTGTGCTGGTGAAAGCGTGCAGTCTCTGAGGACTTTTGTTCTTCTGACTCATTCAGGGGGAGCCACCTGCTCTGCTGAGGCACACGGTGATTTAGGCCAAGTATTGCAACTTCAGGGGGGAAAACCTGACAAGAAGTGGCCAATTATGTACACAGTAGTTGCTTTAATCTCAAAAGCTGATGTAATCACCACAAAGTCCAATTTATCTTTGTTAGATCTCTCACCGTCTGCCTGCCTGCAGGGCTGGGTGGTCGACTGGAGAATCAGTCACTACGCTATATATTCTCACACTGGGATGACATTCGATACATCACAAATATTACAACATCTTAAAAACCTCAAACATCACAGGACTACTTTTAGTCTAGTGGTATTTTCTTGCACATCTTCAAGGTAGATTATACACCTCACAATTCAATTTTAGCACCTTGGATTTCCTCCTAAGAAAAAGATGCTTAGTATGTTTTCATTTTGTATGAGCGTGCCAGTGGATGGTGTGTGTACCTGTAGAACAATAATAAACACAATTACACTCTAAGGTAAATTTAGACTTAAATGTGGACAACTACAACATTTCCAAACACTGGTTGTTTTTGCATGTTATTATTGGATAATTCTAAGACGCTGACACAAAAGTCAGTTTAATTAGTCCGCATTGGTTCTTACAGCTGCGCTAACTGGCAGGAAACTAGAGCTAGGGTGAGCGGTTGGTTACAAAAAGAGACAGACACTGTGGCTCATGAAAACAATCGGGGTGAGTCACTGGGCCTCTCCTTGTCAGGATCTTCGTAAAGATCAGACCTTTGTACCGTAATGTATAGAAACACAGGCTAGTTGGAGCAAGCCTGCAGATTAAAACACAGCACTGTCACGGTGTAGCGAGTACACACCTTTGTTTTTGTGGGTATGAGCAGTATGAGGACCCTTGTTTATATTACATCTGTCTGTGAGTCATTAAAGCAAACATATCCTTGGCTTTAACGGTTTCACCTGGTCAAGGCTACGGTTGCGTGAGTGACGACTTGGCTATAATTTCATTTACCTATAACAGTCTAGTTACTGGAAATCCAGAAATACCTATACATATACAATAATTTTAGATGAATAAGGCCCAGACTATTGGAGGTGCTACACTATTCAAAGGGACTCCAGTAATTAATCATAAACTGTCAGTAAAGCTTCTACATTGTGGCACATAATCTCTAAAACTATGGAAGAAAAACAAAAAAACAAGAAGACTGGCCGAGAAAGGGATTTTTTTTAAAGAGATAACCGTTTTGTTTTAACGTACTCAACACTTCATCTTCTGGACTAAATACTGGATTCCCAGAGTCTTCTCACAGCTGGGATGAAGATGTTACCCAGGGGACAAATGCAGATTAACTGCACTTCTAAGCCTCAAACACAAACAGGAAGCTTCTCAGCACATATCAAGAAAGCAAACACACTTGGATACAAAAAGAACCTTCCACAGATATGAGAAAATCTTCCACTATATTTGACAGAAGTAATTCTCAGTCATCTTAGATGGAGGTCTGGGACCACACAACTCTAATAAAGCAGCGAGGTAAGCCTGAGGAAGCTGTGCTGCTTGACCGAGGCACCGGTTCTTAGGTCAAAGGTCAAACAACTGAAAACGAAACTCCCAGCAAATCACAATTCTGCCTTGGGGGTGGGAACTGAACACTTAACATGCCAGCAGTCAAACGGCCCATAGATGACTGATTCTGGCCGGCCAATGACAACAAAGGGTGAAAAAGTCAAAGTGCTCTGTTAAAGGCAGCAGGTATAAGGGCCAGTTTGGGAATAAACTGGGACACATGTTGTCCAGCAGCTGACACAACAGCCAAAAGAATACATTCCTCTGGAAACATTTGGAACGCAATGTGGTGTCAACACCTAGAGGTAAAAAACCTAAGGAAGCCTGGTCCCACATCAAACAAGCGCTGAAGAACAGTTTTTCACGGACTCAACAGGTGTGACAAGATGGTGGTGAAGACAGTCGTGAGTGTTGTTTTCAAATATCACACTGGCAGACTTGGCAGGAGGCGGGATATGAATGGAAGAAGGTGGGTTTGGCCCAGTGAAAAATGTGTTTCCGGGCGGCAGACCACCCATAGTTTCTAAGTAATTACACACACCAAACCTACAGTATGAGGGGAAGCTCATCCATTCAGAGGAGACCAGATAATCAAACCTTTCCATGAAAAAAATGAGCGTAGGTGACAAAAGATGTCTTGCAAAAGGATAACTGTGAGGGCTGCATCTACCCTGAGGCCTTCAGGTGCACAGGAACATAAGCATGATTAGCCTGAACCGCCCTCTGACTCAAATGACCACATTTAAATGTGAATTAAATGTGGTCAAGAGATTAAAACTCTGAATAATACACAGATAAGCTGCGACTGAAAGGATGCTTAAAAGACGTTGGTCACAAGCAAGTTGGACGAGACGAGACAAGTCCAGTGTTTAGAGGGGAAACAGTGACCTGTATCTCCTACTGACATTCCCCAGAGACACTCACACTAACACAAAACATCCTACCTTGGTGAGTGGAGTTTAAAAAACACTGAGCCTTTTATTTCACTCTGTCTGGCAAATAGTACAAGCAGAAAAGGACAAAGACGGGCGTTAGACCTTCATCACAGTCTGAAGTGAGGAGGAAACTTAATGAAGTGATTAGATCTTTCAAACTCCTGCTTGTGTAACATGCATGCCCAGAATTACAGGAGAGCATTTCACACAACACCTGGCTACTGAGCTCATTTATCCTGCATTTTCCACATGTCTGTGTCTATTAAGGATGGAAAAAGAGCATCTGTTGACTGTTTGTGTTGTCACCACTACCACGAAGGTGGCCAGAAAAAGCTCATTAATCAGGGAAATCAACATGGTTAAAGGATAACTACAGTAATACAATTTCATACCATAAATACAGATGTCGCAATTACAATTAATGGTTCCTTTCCTCATCGGCCTGTTGGGAAACTGCATCCATGGGAAATAAAGAAGAGGCAAGAGGACAGCGTAAGGGTGAATGAAAACTCTAATGGTCTGTTGAAACATTCCCAGTGAAAGGCAGTAAGTCTGCCAGTATGTGGATAGTGTGAGGGTGTAATCATGGGGTTCTGTTGCACAGACGGAGGTCAGCCAGCAGGCCAAGAGGAAAGGCTTCAACAACATGATGTCATCAAAGAGGGCCGGGAATGACTCACGGACCTCAAGTGAGACAAGGGAGGTGCACAGGAATTTTAATAAGATACCTCTACATAAGGAACCTATAAACAGCATTCTTCTTCTATGAAGATATAAATCAACTGCGGAGAAAAGGGACAGAACACACCACATCTAAAAATGTCTGAGAGGTATCACACCATTAGACCACTTCCTTCCTTTCATCGAATGCAAATAATACCAAATAAAGTCCAAATTAAAAGCTATGCTTCCTGTTTGTTCAGAAAAAGAAACCTGATGGCTGGTTGTGGGGCACAAGAAAGAACACTTTAAAAAACAAAACCAAACAAAAAAGCTTTCACTACCACACAAGACACTGAGTTAATGATCAAAAGAGAAGAATAGTGTCCAATTTATTTCCAATTAAGGGAACAAACAAATGGGTGGGGTTCAGTAATTAGCAGTAAAATACATGCAAATGTAGCTAATCTGTTATACTTCAGTAAGGTTGTTGGCCACGAAGATGGTCATAATCCTAAAATATCCCAGCCGACCTCCCCAGGAGTATTCTGATAAGTAAAGACATCCACAGGAAACCTTCTCCCCCTTGCCTTGTTGGCTCCAACCCCCGACAGTCATGACTCCTGAACCCTGACCTCTGACTCCCAGACAGTTCCGATGGCTTTACTCACTCTCACGCACAAATACCACGGAGCTATCTGTTCTCAATCTGTGTGAACAAAATACTGTGTTATATGAGTCAACAAGGCCAAAAGGAAGACAAAACAGCTTGTAACAGAGCACCGCGGAGGTGTGTCACCGGCCAGACAACCACAAGATTACACTGAAGATGTGAGTTTTTATCCACCTCATCAAACAAATGCCAAAGCAGGCTGTCAAACAACTGCTGCAACCCTGGAGATGGAGAGAGAGGAGGGGCAGAAACTGTGTTCAGGGTTACACACCAAACATTTGTTCCCTTTTGGTCAAGACACCTTTGCTTAACAACCTGTTACTGGGAGTTCACTCTCCCTCTCTCTCACACACACACACAGACACACACACACACACACACAGACACACAAACACACACAGACACACAGGTCAGTCAGCAAGATCAGAGGGAGCCCAAAACAAAACCCCGTTGTGCATCTGTCAGGCAGCCCCCAAGCCCACCCCCTTCCCTGCTATTCTCTGGTCATTTAAGAATTGGAGGTGGAGCTGGGCTTCAACAGAGTCACCGCACCAGAGCAGCCGATTCAAGTCTAAAGAAACCTGCAAAAACCAGACAACGGAAGACGACCGAGAACCAGTGAAGCGCTCAGGAGCAGTGGCCTCCAGCACCTGCACAGCTCAGGCAGAACAAACTCCAAAACTCTGTACACGTGTTTCAAACCTGCATGAGGAAGTAGGAGGAGTTTCTCACAACAATCTGTACCTGAAGATCTTATCTTCCAGATAAAAACCTAATAACGTGACAATTACAAATCTATTTCCTGTTTTTAATGGATACAGATATAATCCTTCTACGCTGTATAAAGTGACACTAAGGCATTACAGTCACACATTAATCATAACCACGAAATCATACACCAGTCTGATGGTTTCACCTGTCAGTTTCCAACAATGTGGCTTTTCAGGAGAGGGGGAAACCCATGATGCACAAACAGCTTTCCAGCCAGCCTGTATCCTCTGAAGTGATACCACTGTGCTGCAAATAAGGCGGGTCCCCCACCAGCCATTTACAGGAAGGCTTCTCATCCTCATACCTGCATGGCTCGGCTGATACATTATCACTGCTTTCAAATTCCAAAGTTTCTGTACAAGACCGTGACATCTTTTGATCTAATCTATCCTCCCTGGCACGGAGGCCGGAGCTGCTGAAAGAAGGGCTTCTTGCATTTGTTCAGCCAGGTTTTCAAAATGCAATAAATATCAAAGCAGCAGAGTAAAAACTGCCGTTTTAACTTGGAGCTGTTTTTTTTTCTCATTAAACTACCAACAAATATTCCTGGGGCCTAGATACTGGTAGACTTTTCCTTCAACTTTTGTTCCTGCAAAACCTCGTGAGCAATGACACATTTCTTTAAGTTCAGAGACATGATAATTGACATCATTTTCCTACTTCTCTCTGAAAAGTAAAAAATGTCCCATCTGTAGAAATGCAACTAATGTAACTCAAAAACAAAAAATGGAACCCATTCCTTGTCTTCTCACCACTACAGTTGAACTAGCACTCTGTAGTTCCACCCTGAATTCTCACGTACATCCACAAGAAAAACTGCAGCCAGAATCTCAAGTGCTGACTTTGGCAGATGGCACCGTCAGAAAGCAAGGGTGAGAACTGAGAATGATTGCTGGTGAAATACTCAGCAGAGGGAGGAATATTGTTGGCTTAACAGCAAACTGGTTCAATCAAAGCTATTTGTAATGATGGGCTGCTCTTGGATCAACATGACAACAGTTAATTTTAGGCAAAGATTATAGAATCAGTAATGCAACAAGCTGTTTTTAATCCACAAATGTGCTTTGTTTCAGTTTGCCTTAACAATAAGAAATAAAGATCCACGCTCATGCACTAAATGTACTCACGCGGACAAGGGTGCTCTTTGCCTGAGCTCTCTGGGGCTGTGTTCCGGGGGTGCCTTGGTCTCTGGTTCCAGTGCTGTGTGATCTAGCCACAGCTCCAGAAGTACCGTTTGTGCAGACTCCCGCTCCAGGTCCGGCCTTTCGAGGTCGTTGCTTGATACCATCTAAGAGGCGTACAAGGAGGATGTTGCTGGGGAGTTCATCCACAGCACACTCTACCAACGTCCGGCACTCTGGGCAGCGCAGCTCTCCACGCGAGCCAAGGATGCCTTGGAGACAGCGGCGACAAAAGGTGTGCTGACAGGGAAGGACCTTAGCCGAGGCATCCAGACGCTCGAGACAGACGGGGCACTCGAGCAAATCCAACAGTACTGATTCATCCATTCTCTCTGCGTTCTCCTGCTGCTTCAGCAGAAAAACATGATGCTGATATGGTTTCTGTGTGGATGAAGCACCAGTACTGTCACGTCACTCCCATAACTCAGCCGTGGCCATGGCATCTGCATCAGCTATATGGGTCAAAACATGCAAGTTAATGAACTGTATGGCAAGAAATAGGTCATGGTTTGCATGTTCCAGACAGCACATATGGTCAAAAATAAAATAAAATAACACCACACATAACATTATAATACAAAGATGAACCGATGAACAATGAAGAAACAACTAGTTTACAAACACACCTACATTAAATGAAACTAAAGAACTGGCTGATTAACTGAGAATAGCTAAAGCTGGAAAATGGTATTTGAAGTCCTTACAACTTGGAACCTGCCGTCACCGCGAAGGAAAACAAACAACCAAGAAGCGGAGTGACTAGCAGGACTGTGATTTGTTTTTAGAGCGCTAAAATTTGTTAATCAAAATGTGATTAATTTTGATGGCTCATTTAAGAAAAATCGTTGCAACCAAGTGAATTAGACAGGTATTTAAATTTGTAATATATGACGCTTGTAGCCCGCAGCAAGAACGTAACATTAGTCCAGAGGAGAAAAAAAAAAAAAAAAGCTTTATTACATAACACTTAGCAGCACCAAAATAAGTCTGCTGGTACTTTCTACTTTTTATGACAGTGTTGACTGAGACAGTCGGGTGTTCCTTTCGTTTTGTTTTTTTCTAGAAAAATTAAACCAGTGAGATTGTAGCTTCGCCGAGTTAAGTTGTTTGGCCATCTCGCAGAATAACGCTCCACTGTTACATTGTTTAAGGTAGTAAATAAAAAGTTTTTATAGCATTCGCACTGAAGTAAATTGTGTTCTGTGCCAGGCGAAAGTAATGTATTTGCATCAACTCAAAATCATTTGTCAACGAAGTGGAGTTTAACTTACCTCTTCCGAAACAAGACTCCCCTTGTTGTACCCCGTCTCCCGATTTTTGCTAACCTTATACTAGTTAGCACGCCACCTGAATAAACAATTAGATTATAGCGACTTTTTTAAAATAATGCAGTTGATCCAATGTGTGTGTTGCCTAAAAACATACAGAGTGTACTGTACAAATACAACAGTCAGATACTGAAGTAAAACCTCAAACGTAAAGGGCGCAGACACAACGGAACTCCGAACGCCATGCTAGTACGCTACTTGTGTTCTGCTGTAGTGCTGCTGCTGCTGCTGGAAACAAGAGAGGGGGAGGGCGTGTGTCGCTTTCAAGTACTGTCGGGAAACTATACTTTTACGGATAATTAGCGCGTATACGTGGGCGAGTCTCCAAATTACACGTTTTTTCCCCAAATATAAACTTGCGCATGATGAGAGTGACTGAAACAATAAATCATTTCGCTCCGAAGTACCAAAGAATACTAAATAAACTACATTACTAAATTGTAACCAACGTAGTCTCTTTCTGTCCATTATTCTCATTCTCATTCTTTTTTGTCGTTACCAACATTAGAATTTTATGCAATAACCTTAGCTCACATTTAATGTTGATTTATCTTATACCGAACACCGCAACAGAAAACTGTCATTTTCGAGCGACAAATGGGAGCGTAGACGGACGGACATGAACGCAGCCGTCCTGTGATGTGTAATGAGGTGTAAAACGCAGCACCTTGGTCAGGGCCAAGTGAGTAATAACTGTTAATTGTTTGATTATTTTGCAACGTGGTGAGGGAGTGAGCAGCAACCCGAGATCTCCTCGCATCCCAGTTGAGAAGCTCAGAACTTATCCGATCTCTTCTGGCCGACAGGCTGCTTTGCTCTCTCTGCATTTTAGGGGTGAGGTTTCCATGTTGAGTCAGTTCGCGTTAGTCTCCTTTCTGGAAAAGGTGCAGACCAAATGTCATCTGTAAAACGGAATATAAAAACAACCAAAAACAATGTCCCTGCGTAATAACTTCCATGTGTACTTTCGGCAATGCCGAAGAAAAGGTTATTAAGAGAATTCTAATAAATAGCTATTTGTAAGATTACACGTTTACAAGTTTGTTGAATGCTATTATTATTATTATTATTATTATTATTATTATTATTATTATTATTATTATTATTATTATTATTATTTTACTTATCTGTACATATTGTTAGTCCGTCACCAGGTAAGAGGAAAAGACTACCAAACTAACAAATGTATTATTTTAGGTTATGCGTTGTATGATTGGATAAATGGGATAAAACAGTGTTCAAACGTCTTAGCTTTTAACGTATTTCATGCAAAATCACAGTGAAATACAGTAAGTCGATACTTTAAAAACAAATTCTCAGAATGGAGGGACGGATTGCGGAACAAATAATCTATTCGGAACCAAATTAATGTCTGAATTCGAATACTCTACATACAGTCCTAGCCAGACAGCAAATACCAGTATGTAATTTATTTTTATCTCGTACGGAGGCCAAGGCATAATGAGCAAGCTGAGGGGGAGGAAAAAGAGCAATAAAGGAGGAGATTTATGTGGAGGTGGCTCTCCTCTGTCACATGTGATCCTATGGGAGTTGGCAGGAGGCCCTCAGGTCATATTTCCTCACTGCAAAAACGAAGCTATTCCACCCCTCCACCTCTGCTGAGACAATGGCCCCTGCCCTCCTTTTCTGCTTGACCTCTGTGTATTATCACACACACACACGCACACGGGAACACACACAATCTGCACACATTCCACGTTGTTTGCCAAGTGCTGCAGAATGCGTGGCTTAATGTTATACACAAAGACAGCAGGAATGATATGTAACCTTTGAGATGCAACAGTCTCCCAAAATGACTGCACCTGAGGACAAAACACTGTCCACACGCATACAACCTCATGTGAGGAGGCTGAAAGCTGTCGCTGCTTATAAATGGGACAGGAAAAAGGGGAGAGAGGACACAGAAAAAAAGGTGTCCTGATTTACACAGAGAGGTTATTATGACAGAAACTCCATACATGCCATTACTGTGAACCAGCCTTTAACAGTTGCAACGGCATTCTATTTATACCTGAAACCAGATCATACTCTCTTAATGAGATCTCATCATCAGAGGAGTCGGTAATATTTATTTTTTTACTTCTTTGATAGGACATACAACCCAGCTCTAGGCAAACTTCCTAATGAGACCAGAACGTCAACGAAAGCTGTCTGATTATGGTTGGATTTATTTCCCTGTAAGTGGACTTTTTTTTTTTTTTTCCTTTTGGAAAGCATTTCTTCCCAAATATCACACCAACACTGATGGGACTGTATGTTTTCCCACATTGTTGAGTCTGTTTTTAGTTATTTGTTGTTTCAGTTCCTGGGGAAACATAAGAAATTTGTCACATTAAGCTCGATTTTGAGTCAGGTTAATTTTGCCAACATGAACAAAACCAGTTCCAAATTCAGTCCTTATCAAAGTCTATGGCTCCTGTACAGAACATGAAGTTATATTCCCTGCTGAGGTAAAACATGGACAGTCACAAAGCACAATTACTGTCATGAAACACCAAAGGGAAAAGGCCACCGTGCGTCTTAAAACTTTCATGAAAAATCCTTGTGCGAAGCTTTAAGTGCCATTGCTGTCTGGCCTTAAGCTAACAGCATAAATAAAATAAAAACACAGTGGGTCAGAACATATATAAATGTACATTTGTATGGAAATATTCCAATTAAATTCCATATTAAAATAGCATTATTCATCATTTGTGCATTTCAAGTAGATCAAGGAGCAATGCATTTAATATAATCTTGAAATATTTTACTTTTGCATATTTAAAATGATATAAATGTACACTCTAAGAAAAAATGTATGCTAAGCATTTAAAGTTAAAAACCGAGGCAGTCAGCTATTATTATGGGTTATCAGACTATTGTTGGTGAGCACGAAGGACTATTTTCATCCACGGCCCTTCAACAACAACCACCGGCCCCTCTGTCAGATGCTGAGATTTATTTGTAGTTGCAGCCCCTGTGGAATAATATAACAAGAGCCTTCAGAGTCCCAGCAGCATGTCTGATTTAGTGCGACAGGACAGACTGGCTTTCCAGAACCAAGCCATTGATCACTACATCCAATCAGCAGAAGCATGCACATTTGGTAACAGACCTATGCTGCCCTTCATGAACTCAACTTGGTTTCCCTGAAAAGATAAAAAAATAAACATCCAAAAACCTTAAATAATTTCACATTTAACAGTCACAGAATTAGATTCTGTTTTTATTATTGGTTTAATGTTTTGCTATACTTAAAAGTGATGATTAGACTTTAGAAGTAATAAGAGATTCTTATGTTAATCAATTACATGACAATCAAATTGAGATGTTATTCAGCATGAATTAAGGAGACAAAACAGCAATAGTCATCAGGTTATTCCAAATATTTATTATAACATTTACAGCAATCAATTCTATTCAGATCTGATTTATGGTTAACATCTGTACCGCTGCCTGCATCAGAGCATCGATCTGATCGGCGCCACGTCCACTCCACTTTAATGCCACAGTCGTGCTACAATATCCTGGCAACATACAGTCTCTGAAAATCCCCCTGTTTTAGCAACAGACTAGAGAACAATGAAAAAAACCTTGAAAAAGAGGTTGTGTTGGTTATCTGTAGTAAATCATAGTACGTTCTGAAGGACAGTTGGTTGAACCTTGAAGCAGTTTGGGTGAATGACAGAAAGAGTACCTGAGAGGACCAAACCTTTGCTAGCTGAAATGTTGCTGCTGGAGTCAACGGAACCAGACACAAACAAAAACACAACAGGTTTTATGTATTCAGTAAACACTACACTACACGTGTTGAGTGAATCCACAAACTGGCTCACATAACATGAAACTGATAATGCACTTCTGAATGAATTTGGGTAAAGACACCAGTTGCTGATATATATACTTATAAAATACAGCTGAAATAGTATTGATTAACCATGCATGTGTCCCTGAAACATTGTTAAATGCAACCCTTCATGCATACCAACTGAAGTCCCTGGTGACAGTGAGGCTGAGGGGAAGACATCAGCCAGTAGAAGATTGTCATGGCTGCCAGAAGGCCCACAGCAAAAATATTATGCATCATTACCTAAAAAAAGGTCAGAGAAGACAGAAGGAATCAGATCTTTGATTAGAGAGGCAGGTCAATGATTAGACTAGATTGCTGGTGGATTGACAACATCAGTGTAGACAGTTTATTATATATATACTGTATATGTACTGTATATATAGTCATTCAGTCAATCACTGAGAGATTCTAACAGAAGACTACAACTGAGGAGAACCTTCCAAATTCAAAAGAACCCCTGTACATATTGCCGAGAAGTGCACCAACCTTCCTGGTAGGCACCATCTGCCATTACAAGATGAAGGATGTTCGGGTACAAATGCTGATGCTCAGTTCCCAAAATGCTCAACACCAAACTGGAGCCCTGGTCAATGTTCTCATCTTCGTCTTCGTGTATAGCCTGAAACATCATGTGTGAACTCAGTGCAGACAGCAGCAGGGTCAGCACTCAGAAACCTTCTCATCGTTCCCACCTTGATCTTATTGTAGGCCTGGATACATTTCTCCAAGCCCATCTGCTGCTCCAGGTTGAAGCGGAGTTCTTCCAGGCGACTGAAGATGCTGTCGTGATACGGTGCCTCCACACACTGCTCCTCTCCACTGCCATCTGTTGTGCGGGGGAGGTCAGATGTATCTGACATTATTACTGATGCAAAAACAATCCATAACTTATATGGTATCGTCAGTCACTTGGCAGGATGTAGGAACCTAAACATCTTGTGTATGCATGCAAAAGCTGTGACCCATTAAAGAAATTAAACTGAAATAAAATATTGTTGCACAGATGTGCGAGACTCTTCATACCCGAATGCCACTCTTCGTTCAGGTGGCTGTTGTTACTGTGATCCTCATCAGCAGGACTCCCATTAGAGCAGTCATCTTCCTCTGCCTCTTCTTCTTCGCCATCATCGTCTTCCTCCTCTTCATCTTCATCAGCTTCATCATCATCATCATCATCATCGTCTATGGCCATGTTGTTATTGTGCTGATCAATTTCCGTTGCTAGACTGTTGAAAAGCTCTTGGCCTTCTGGTGGGTTGCCATTGAAGTCTCCTGTGCTGACCTCTGGAGCGCTCTCCATCAGGTCCCCCTCCTCGTGCAGCAGACGTTCCATGGAGGCCTGGACGTTCCGCAGGTCTTCGTACTCAGAAGCGCTTTAAAAAAAGGGAATACGGTTATCAGACACTGTGCACTCAGGTAGGAGGAAGTAGGAGAGATGACAAATCTACCAGCCACTGTGCTTAGCGAATGTAATGTTTGTTCATCTTACTCTTCATTCTCCGACTGTTCTTCATCTTTCGCTGCCTCATCCAGGTCCTCAGTTTCCAGGTTGCTGTCTGGGGCAGTACTGGTATCTGTCACTGCAGAGCTCTGCTGCACACCAAAGAGCCGGCTAAGGTCCGGCAGAGAGCACGTCCGGAGCATCTGAGGGTTTGATCCAAACAGGGGGACATAACGATGAGAAACAGTCAGACTTGACTGGAGAAATACATGGGTGTGTTTATCACTAACATTACTTCCTGTGATCATCAGAATTTCAATATCAGCCACCAGCTTGATCCAAGTTAAATTAAATAACAATTAATTGATGACCTGTAGTGAGTAAACACTGAGAGAAGCAGGGTCACCAAGCCGCTGCCCCGGGTGTTTGCCATCAACGGACAACCTCATTAACCCCCGTCCTTGTCCTGACAGCTCAGAGCTGACAGTGGCTATGCGAGATAAATATACCAGACATCAATGATGTGGCTGATTCAAGTAAGTGCTCTGTCTGTTCATGCGATGCACCTAGTGTTTGGCAAATTCGTTGCCATTGAATACCAGAGAGGTATTTCTTTTGTAAAAGCAACCAGATTATTTTCTCCATTCCCTCTGACCAATCAGACCAGCTGAATACCGGCCCTGGCTCATCTTCATCTAGATAAGTCATTTCTTCTTTGAAAAAAGTCTGTTTCTATATACTCACCTTTGGGTTGTTGGTGTCAAACATGCCCGTCGAGAGACCAATTAAAAGGGCGTTGTGGGGTTTGGAGCGTAGAGGTGAGACGGAACGGGAGCGAGAGGTGAGAGAGGAGGATGAGTCATCCACGGAGGACTGGGCCGAGAGGATGGAAAGGGCAGCAGCGCGTCGGTGAGCAGGGGAGCACAACTTCATAAACAGGGGCTCTTCTATACATGGAAATCAGCAGTTAGGACAGATTTAAATACATCCTGATGCCCAACCCCCAAGGCTTCCAAGCGAAAAAGGAGACATTTTATTTTTCAAATAATTTTTCAATGTGGTTAGTAATTTTCAACATGAAATGATTTGGAACCTGAAGATTCATTTGGTTTTTCTTTGCTCTTCTCTTCCTCTTTAGAAAATGCTGGTCCTGGGTTACCCCCTGGAGGCCTACAGGAAAAATACACTCTTAATGTGGAGACTCTTGCAGATCACATTTTCACATTTATAGATGAATAATAATCACATTTGCTGTTGGCTTTCTTGTTCCCAGGCCTCTTGAACTTCAGATGGAGGATGCAAAACCTGTTTAGGTTCCTCATCCAAAACCAGTGACTCCACGTCTGGATCTGGAAGAGGTTAGAGGATAGAAGATTTTTTTTTTTTGGCGCTCTTTGAATTAACTAGAAATCTGACATAAGCAGTCAGCATTAAACTGACCCTGGGACTCAGTAAGGCTGGGTGGCGGTGGTGCTGCTACAGATATTTCCTGAGGTGACGCCCCTGTGGTGCTCTCCTTTTGGGCCTCAGGACTGGGAACCACAGCTGGACTGGATGGCAATATTTCTTGAGGTGACTTCATCCGCTCAACCATCTGGTTAGGCTTATCTGGGTAGAATGTACTGTCAGTTGTGTTTGTATAAAGATCCCACAATATTATTTAAACTAGAAATGCACTCAGAGAGTGCAGACCTCCACCAAGCAGCACATTCATATAACATAGTGGGTTGCAGAAGCGGATCTAAAATGAAGCAACAGCAGCAAGGCGACATGAAGACTAACCGGGGCTGGCAGACTCCTCATCACAGAGAGAGACCTTCCCCAGCTCCTGGGTGAGGGGTTGAAGCTCTGCCTCCTGAAGCACCCTCAGCACCTGAGAGTCTGGTCCCAATGGCCACACCTTCCTCGGGGCTTCTTCGTGCAGCCCACACATCTGGAAGTCTACACCAGCTGTTTGCTCTGAAAAATAATGGTCAGGAAAGAGATCGGGGGCTTGGCCACTATATATGTTTGAGGCACATCTACTTGTGAACTTTCTTTAGTGGGGGGAGGCTCACCGATGGTTGTGAAGCTCGTCTGCTCTAGAGTTTGCTGTGCAACAGAGGGGATGAGCAGAGCTCCCACCTCCCACTTTTTCCTGTCCCCACCAGAAGATGGTGGTTTTTCTGGAGACACATACGAGGCTAAAGAGAAGATGGTGGTGAAGATACTCAGCATTTTCTTTTTATGAGTGTGCTCTCAAATGTTCTAGCAAGACACATTTATGCTACTTGCGAATTGCCTGAGGACAACTACAGGCATGCTTATATTCTTACACATACAGTAAAGCAGTTTATGCAATTAATTGGAGGAAAATTCAAAATTTTCATTTAGGTTTATCCATCATAAAATTCACAGAAATAAGGACCTTTCTGCTTTACTGCAGCCTACTAGGAGAGATTGAAATATCTTTGAGCTTTGGTGAAAACATGCAACAATCTTCTCTGTTTTATCTGTGGTACCAACACATGAGCTCAAATGCCAACCTTGTAAAAGGAAAATTTGTCAGCAAATAACACAAGATAATGCCATCCAAGTCAGTGCTGCACCAACCATTTATAGTGGAACTGGTTTGCTCCAGGGTTTGCTGAGCCACAGGAAGTACAAACAGCTCCGCTGCTTCCCATTTTTTCCGGTCTCTGTTTGAAGAAGGCTGTTCCTCAGTATCAGACTGTTTCTCCTGCACAGCTGTACATGGCTCTGCAGGGGGTGGGGTCAGCGGCTCCACCTCTGCTACCAGACTCTGCTCTTTCAGGTTCTGGTTGAGTCTGCGTAGAATCTCTTTTTTCTCACTCTGTAAAAGGAAAGAATGATTTACTGTATCTTTGCACTGAAACAGGTGTACCTCTGTATCTATTTTACATACAGTCAATCTTTAAGCAAGACAAGTTCTGTTTTTATAAGTGATTGTGCGTGTGTGCGGGTTTGTGTGTGTGTGTGTGTGTGTGTGTGTGTGTGTGTGTGTGGTCATGCTAATTCTGTTTTCTGCCCCATGGTAGGAGGTTGTTTAGACATGAAAGTGCTGGTGCTAGTGTGGATCCAGATTCTCTGAATGAGAATGGTTTGGCTGTTGAAACACAGCCTGTTCCAGGATGAGGACTCTATCCAGATCTCGACTGTTTGGCTCTTAGTTGCTGACCTGCTGTGTGCTCACCTGAATGATACTGGCTCTTTCTAAATCAGGCAAGCTTTCTTTCATTGGAGTGATCTGCAAAACATAAAATCCAATGGGAAAACGTGATTAAAAATAACATGAGCTAACGTTTACTTGACTGTAAATGTGTACTGACAGCGCCAACATTCTTTAGGGCAGCTGTCATGGATACAGCCGAGCTGGTTTGGAGTTCGGGCACAGGCAGGACCGGAGCTTTGGCTGCAGGTTCATGTTCAGGGGGGCCGCACTGTGGAGGAGGACTGGAGGAGGTAGACGACACTGCCGTGGCTTCTGCCATGTTTCCTCCTGCTGCTGTGGAAATCTTCATACCTCGTGCGGCAAGCTGCCACAAGATCCAAGATTAGACCTATATGTCTTTCTATATTTTTAGGAACATAAATTCCCTAATGTCAACCTGTTCTACAAAATAAGAGAACATACATGATCCTCCCAAGCTTTCTTTTCTTTCTCATGGGCTTCTCTCCTCTTCTTCTCTAATTGCTCTTTAAGTACAGCAGCACGGGCATTTGCTTGAGCCTGCCAGATGCAAGAGAAATAAGGTATTACAGCTGTATCGCCAAAAAAATGCCATGACAATTCTAATGTTTTAATCATCAACCATATGTTGCAGATAGAAACAGACTCTCTTTGCCAAACTCACTTTTAAAGCTTCAATCTTCTTTCTCCGCAGCTCTGCCTCCTCACTGGACTCTTGGCTGTCAGAACCATCACTATCATACTGGAACACACAGCCGCAACATGTCAGAGAACTGAAAAAGGCATGTGGTATACGTTCTGAGAGTGTGACGGGGAGGACTGTACCCTCTCTCCTCTGAGTCGGGCTTTAATCTGCTGCCGCTCATTGAAATTCTGCAAGCGGATCTGTCTCAGCCTTGACAAGTACTCCTGAGGACAGATACAAAAACTTGTTAAACATACCTGCACAGAGGTGTGGATCAAAATGGAGAATTTATAGGCAGCACCTACACAAGGAACTCCACCTGTACTCTCAAACTACAGCCATTCAGCCAGGGTCAAAACAGCACTGAGCATGTAACCATAAGATGTTTATTGCATTCAAAAATAAAAAATAAAAATACATGCAATCAGAACGCAGGGACACAAAAATATGGGGCACAGTAGTTTGCTATGGGGCACTGCACATAATAATTAAAAAGGAACACTAGCAATGTTGTGAATATCAGGCATTACTGGTGTGAAATAAAAAGGAGAATTCACATTTCAAAAAACACATGTTGTGTAAGGGGTGGGCATGGGTTTAAGCTGCCAGGTTGAATTATGGGTGCACCAAGGGAGGTTTTTATGCAGACATATGAATGATGACAAGCCAAGCCACATGTGTTATGAGTGAGGTAGAGTGTGAGACCAGGCATTCAAGCCTGGGCTCCTACCTCCTCCTCTTTGTTGGCCTTGGCCCTCCTGCATCGATGTGAACCAGCCCGGCATCCAAAGATTGCTGCCAGGTTTTGTCGAGTACCCTGTTTACCGTTCAATTTAACCAAAATTTAAGAATTTACCAGCTGGTAATTAAAATAAATCTATTTTAGTAGGACATACCCACTAACAGTGACAATTATAGCCCAAGAGGTAAAGTTCCACGTACTCAGTTACGACATCAATTTTACATAAAGGACTACATATCAACTGAAAAGTACCATTCATATAAATGGAAATTGTTATTCAGAACTTGAATAATTTCCACAATATTTTAGCATAGAGGTTATTATGGTATTTTCATGAAGTACACAGATGTTTATTCCTGTAGCACCACTCAACAACTCCTTTTCCTACCTACAACATGTGGTGGCAAATTTCAACCAGTCAACAGCTAAAAATAGCATTAAGCTGATAAATAATGTCAGCCATTTAGTAAGTAAAGAGCAAAGGAAAGCTGGGAAATACTGACCTTGAAATCAAGTTGCAAATAGCACAAATTCAGAGGGATAATTATGTCAAATCAATGCAAAACTATCCCACTTCATGGACTTAAAACTTGAACTAGTAGCGTCTTTCCGTTTCCTCTGAGGTTCTGCCGCCCCCAAGTGGCCAAACATGGATCGACATGAGTCAGGTTTTTTATGGCCTCGGTCACGGATTGGCTCGTTTTTTAAAAAGTAAAACAATGTTTCTTTGAACACGAGGGTGGGCTGATATACTTTATCTTAACTACACAAATTCCAGTTACACTTACTATAAAAAGTACCCTCTAATGTTCTTTTCAAACTTTCTTTGGCTTATTTGGAATGACCATTATGCGCCTCTAAATCTAACTCAGTTGCACAAATGGCTAAGCTATACAAAGAGTTAAAATGAGGCTAATGCTTAATTTTGGCGATGCAAGCAAGCCTTTCACAATACATAGAGCCATTTGAATATGTGGAATGAAAAGAGATACACAACTTTTAATACATTTAACATTAATTCCACTTTTCTTATTTTTGGCTTCATTAAATATATAGTAAGTGGTGTTCAGAAGATGTTTTAGAATTTTATCTAAAGTTTAACTGACAAAACGTTTATCCATGATGCTGTGACATTACATACCAGCTGTCCCTCTGCACGAACTTTGTTGAGCATGGCTTCTCTCTTCCTCTGTAAAAACTCCTCAACCTGATGTGTCCTCCCACGAGCTATCGGAGCATACTGCCTGGACATGGAACAGGGTAAATCAGACTCGCCCCATTTGTCACACTTAAAGAACAAAAACACAGAGCTTTGAATGCACTTGTAACTTAAAAGAAGCTGCTTGACTTACCTACTAAAATAAGACTGGTTGGACACTTCTTGCAGTTTCTGTAGTTCTCTCCTGATGAGATCAGGGTTTAGGAGTGCAGCAGGGCCATTGGGCGGCCCTGGAGCTGCAGCAGCAGCATGTAATCCTCTAAGATACAGAGAAAATATAATCAAAACATTCACATCATGCAGCTCAACAGCCTAAAAGTACCAAGACACCAGAACCAGACCGGATGGGACTGCCTGCTCCCACTGAGCCCCCTGTGGTGATGACCTTTGGCTGAGGTTTGGTGAGCTGTTCCAGAGCAGCATAGTGATGTTCATATAGGTTTTTATTTGCCGCTGGGGCTGGGGCAAGTCCATGAACAGCACCCGGGACAGCCCGCTTCACTCCACCAACAAAACACTGAGGTGATAAGAGATAAAAGTGAGGATAGGCTAACAGGATGGACTTGTAGGGAAATCTCACATCAGAAGGAAATTTAAAAGGTCATACCTTCCTCTCTGGGCTGCTGCCTCCACTCAAACTTAAAACGTGCTTCCAGCCCTGCTCTCTTGCTTGATTTATGCGATTAAGCTGTTACAGACCACAGGTTCATCATTTTCAGCTTCAGAAACATACATCTGTGCACTTTTCAAATGTAAGTGTGTTAATAATCTGTTATTAGCTCATGCTCATTCTCCCCTACAGTGCAGGAAGCATCTATAACACTCCTATCAGTAAATCCTATCAGTAAAATAATGATTATAATTTGATCATCATTGTCTCTGTATATTCTCAGTCATCCAGCTCATACTATAATGCAACATCTGAGCCATAAAAGGCACATACGGGTTCATCTCTGATGACAGTGAGCTCAAACATCAGTTCAGAGCCAATGTGCTGCACTGACTCAATGTCATCTGACATTTAGAGGACATTTCTCCCCCCACTCTTTGTCTTCCTGCCATTTCTTTCAGTCCTTCATTTCCAGTTGGGTTCTTGTGTGATTGGTTTTCACATGAGCCTTCTTCCTTCCATCTTTAGTTGGACTTTTTATGCAAAAAGCTTTCACGCAATGTATGAATGCCACCTGACGCACAAAGGCAACAGTACCCACGAGAAAAGGTTGCCTACCTTTTCTTTTTCATATCTCTTCATTTGCTCTGCTTTCAACAGGAAAATCTAAAGATAAAACAGTTCAAGGATCAAATGAAACTTCTGACAATAGTTGGAGGCTTTGTAGCGAGGCCACACACCTGCTCTCTCTTTTTCCGTTCTTTCTCAATTAGCTCCATCTTTTTCTTTCTGCAGCCTTCCTGTAAGCAGAGGGAAAAGCATCTCCATCAAAATGAGAGCCCTCAGAAAGACGCCTGCTTTGAGGCAGCGGGGCAGCAGGTTGCTCTGTCACTGGACAGGTGGGAGGAGAGTAACGCTGGTTAACGGTGAAAGCAAAAACTCAAGTCCAACACTCCAAGTGAGCAGGGAATGGATGAAAATGAGGACCAAGCGTAATGACAGAGAAGTTATCCGACAGAGCTGAAGGTGTTGTTAACGTGGCAAGGACATGAGGGATATCTAGAGTAATTCATGTGGGGGCTCTCAGCAGTACCTCGTGCTTTTTCCTCTCCTCCTCCACTTGACTCACTCTTCTCAGGGGGGCTGCTGGATGAGGGGCCTGAGCAACATATGACACTGCAGTTCAGACCAGGATGTAGAAACGAACACTCACCATGATGGGAGAGGCGTCTGACATGCCAGACTCAAAGTTCAACATCAATAACAGCTTTTGTGCTTACACATAGAAGCAAAATAAAATCATGAGTGGCGCTTAAACAATAAAACAGTGACACCACAGCAACCCGTCATCACCTGGTGACACTCACTGGTTTATGCTTCAAAGCTGGTTTCCTCTCTGGAGGTTTTTTGGCAGCATCGGACACTTTCTGCACATTCAAAGGCACTCTGGATTTGCAGGCTGGTGTAGTGATCTTCTGCGCTGGAGTGACTGGAGTACAGCCAGGGGCTGGACGCTTGGCTAGTCACACAAATGAAAGATCAAAAACACAATAAGCCTTGGACAATATATTTCAAGTAGTATTAAATGGATGTCTTTAAAACAAACTGCAAATGAAAAAAAGCTGGTTTTGTCCTTTTTGGTGTTTTTTACTGATACGTGTTCAAATGTTCTCACGGATGGGTTTGGTGATTATTACTTGGTACCATATAAATGGGATGAACATTGTCAATGTCTGTAAATGTTGCCACCAGCAGAAGACAGCAGCACCCACATCTTGTGCTGCAGTGACTACCGTACAGTGGAGGGAAGTGAAACCATATCATGTTGAGGCGCCAATGACTGTACGTACCTGGTGGCCCCTGCACCACATCAGCTTTAGGCTGCTTGTGAAGGACACGGTGGTGGAATTCCTGAGCAATGATCTAAAAATTAGCAAAGCATATTTTTTTTATTTGTTTTAATGGCTTTATACTTAGGATGCACCAGTGATACTAGGATGTTTGCTATACCTGCGGTGAGAGGAACCTCTCTATCCTGCAGGCAAGGAAAGGTTTGTCAAGAATGCTGTTGACCGAGGGCCTCTCCCGGGGGTTGCGTTTAAACAGCTGTGCCAAGAGGGATCGCAGTTCTTGGGAATAATGCACAGACACGGGAGGGAATGAACCCCGGATGATCTTCAGCACCAAATTCTTCATGTTTCCAGCTTCAAACTGAGAAGAAAATAATTTGACACGCTTGTTAGCAGCAGAGAAGCCACTGCTCTAGTCTACAGGAGGTTACATTTGAATCTTTTATTCTTCTGGTCTTTATACATAGAATACAGCTATGCAATGCAGCTTTAGATGCAAATGAATTAGGAAATAACTTATACACGCAATACTTACTGCATGCTTAAGCGTGCACATTTCATAAAGGACACACCCAAGGGCCCAAATATCACTGCAAAAGGGGGGCAAAGTAAGGAATGTGAAAGGAGCAGGCATTGAAATACACAGACAAGATGATTCGAGTCTTCTTAATCTTAAGGTCCAGGCGTCCATTACAGATAATTTCACTTCCTTAGTGGTAATTTAAGTGGATTAGGTTGCATGCATTCCAAAAACAGTACAAGAGGAAATCAATAATGTCTTCCTGCTGTTGCAACAAACAAGAGGGTAGTTCAATAAAAGAGTAATGCGATATGTTTACGTCATTGGGAAGCCACTAACTAAACTAAGCATGCTCGCAATTTGGTTAGAACCATTTAGTCCCCTTTCTTACAGTGAAATATTGATAAATACCATGAAGGAACCACAGATCACAGTCAGAAAACAAAATATGATACGAGTACCTTTTGTTGTTGTATGGTTTGTTTTCACAGATCTCAGGTGAAAGGTAGTATGGCGTTCCTATCCATGTTCTTGCAAGTTCTACAGTGCTGCACAGAGTATATTTCTGTTATATAGACAGCTGTGTTTCTCTTCATGTATTTAAAAAAAAAGAAAAAAGTTGCTGAAAATAAATTGGTGGAATAAAAGATGACCAATATTTAATGTACCTGTTCAACACCCTTGCAATTCCAAAGTCTCCAAGTTGCACAGTTCCATCTTTAGTCAAGAAGATGTTCTAATTGGATCATATAAAAGGCACTGTCAATAAAGCCATACACTTTTGCCATGGGTAGATCTTACTGTTCAGAGTAATACCTGTGATTTGATGTCCCTGTGGAGGATTTTTCGATCATGCACATGTTTGAGTGCCAGACAAATCTGTACAAACCAATTCAAGATCTACACATAAAAACACAGCAGATGGCAAAGAAACATTACTGTGGTGTCAGTATCCATACACCCAGTGGGAAACATGAGTCTCTAAGTCATATGTGCTGTCACTGTCAAAATGTTTGTGACTTACTTGGTCTTCTGAGAACAGAACACCTCGCTGGGAGTTGATCTTCTTGAACAGGTCTCCTCCCTCACAATAATCCATCACAATATACAGACATCCTCCCTCTGTAGATGGAATTACATGTAGAAATCACCCCCCAAAAAAGCTATGAAATGTATAACATAAATAAATTACAATGAATTGAAGAATCCTAAAGCTATCCGTTGAAGCTATGGAGGTGTGGGTGACAGAATTAAGAACGAATCGTGTTAAGAACGGTTTGTTTCATTCAGTGTGCTCAGGCTTGTCAAGTATAGCCCAACTAATATGAGTCAATCATGCATGCACAGTGTAGAAAACCTAATCAGGTATTTTTTTTATTATTTTTTTTTAAGAGAAAAAAAACGTCTGCATTTCAACCTCATTCCTCTGGATATAGCCGAGTCATTTTATATTTGTGGCTACTTTTCATTATGCTAAAGCTCTTCACAACCACTGCCTCGCTGACTCTGACCTTTTTGTTAATGTTTTAATGGACAGCTTGCTATATTGTAGCTTGTATCGACCAACCATGCAGATTGTTATTTCCTTTAAGAAACCGTAAATCATATCAAGCAAACTATAATTAAAACGATCATTAATTAATCTCCTTAAATAGTGGATAAATGTATGGATGGTGTAATTACCTTCAAAAGAATCTTTATACTGCACAATGTTGGGATGTCTCATAGTGGCAAGAACAGCAACCTCTTTCCGTGACTCCTGCCTTTCTTGACTTGACATCTGTGGAAGAAACATGTATAGAACAAGGTTATAAAACGGACCTCATCTCACCAGCAGAATATGATCTAAGTACTGTGCATGTGCGCTTACCCTCGATATGCTAATCTCCTTGATGACATATTGACGTTCATCCTCTTTCGATTTTACGAGGATTGCTTTTCCAAAGGAACCTTCCCCAATTTTATTTAAATTTTCGTACTTATCCATTTTATCAGAGTGTCAGGCTGCTCATACTGCGTCTACACAGATTCATACAGCATTCTAATGGTTAACCTAGATAGGGTTTTAGTCACAAAGCTTAACACTTGGGGTTTTTTTAAGCCAAGGTAATAGTTATGTCTCTGAATATATATAAAGTAGAAATATGACTGACGTATATATGCTGTAACATTAGCTCTGTTGTGAAGTCCTGACAACAGACCAGAACCTCTCGATTTACGGACAGCAACGCTGACAAAAACCCAATAGCCTAGCTGGTAGCAACTTAGCGGTTAATTCTTTTACGCAATAAACCCAAATAAAATATGTTACAATAATAATAGTTATATATAGTTGTTTTTGCCCCATATATCGATGTATAAATATATAAAAATGCCACTAGGTGGCAAAGGAACTGTCTTACCGTACAGTATCGTTACTGTCTCAAACTGGCTTTGCAAAATACTTCCGCCTTCGAGCTCGACGGTGCCTCCTTTTCTGTATTTTCATTGGTTGTTATAACGTGTTTTGACTGCCGATTGGTTGATACCGTTGTCTTTTATATTTACGTACAATATAAAATCCGGTCTCCAGCCCCATGGAACATTTTCCATGGCAACCACAAGCCAACCATGAAACTAAACGCCATTAAACTACGTATGGAAGATTTAGACAACCATTATTCATCATTTAAGTGGTACACATCGACCCATATTTGAGAATATAAGGCAGATGACCGTAGGCACATCAAATCAACACCGTTAGAAGGCAAGATTTGAGAGTAATATATTTCTTGACTGTGCCTATCAATAAATCGGGATGAAAGAAAATGAGGACTAATAACAATTAACTAGCTAATAAAGATCCAAATAACTGGATAATGATGTTTTCATATGAAACAGAAAGGGTTTCTTAGTCACACTGATGTAAGGATTGGTAGCCCAGAGTGGGATATTTTAACTAATATTTTTAACTAGGTTCCACAAAAAACAACTACAAGGGGAAATAAGTCATATAATTAAACTTCCAGTTTATTCGCATCGATAACGGTTTGGGTTTATTTACGTCTTGTGGTCACATGACTCGACTACACACGCCCCTTGTTTGATTGCATCGCTCTCCGTGCAGATGACGCACTGAGGTTGTATGAACATGGCTCCTTTCCCAGACGAAGTGGATGTTTTTACTGGGCCACACTGGCGAATGAAGCAGCTGGTGGGCCTATACTGCGAAAAGGTAAGTATGAATAACTCGTTGGCTTTTAGTCTGAAGTTTGACGAAGGAATATTTGGCGGCCTGTTGTTAATTGGATAACTGAACGCCAGCTAGCACACTAGCTAGCATAGATGCGCACAGGAGTGACTCGGTCGAGGCAGCCAGACAGCAGGAATTTATTACCTTGAGCCACTGAATCGACCTATATACCCGTGAAACTAGCGTCCTATCTCTGTTTATTGCTAAACCACACTGAATTACTTTTTTCTTTTTTTTTTACATTATCTTTGTATCTTGTTTGTTGCCTAGATTATCTTGCTAGCTAACTTGTTGGGAAAGTAAATTGTTATATAATCTGTTTTTACAGCAGTTTCGTCTCCGTGCACATATTTGTGTACAAATGTGATTGATATAATTTTATTAATTTTTACTTTATGAATGAGATCTGTCAGCGTGGTGTCCAATGCGTATGGCGGACGTGCTTAACGTCAGCTACGCACATAGACTCATAAAGTCCTGTTTATGGCCCAAATATGATGGGTCTGTTATGTAAAATTCCATTTCCACTTTTCCTGTGATGAGAGTCTTTTTTTATATGTATAATGGATGTCCTTAGAAGTAATACCGAGATATTTGATTTCTGTTTTCTTTTGGAATCCACAGCTGTCAAAAACCAACTTCTCCAACAACAATGACTTCCGTTCCTTCCTCAAGTCCCTGTGTGCAACCTTTAAGGAGTTCAAGATGCATGAGCAAATTGAAAATGAGTACATCATCGGACTGTTGCAACAGCGCTGCTGCACTGTCCACAATGTGCACTCTGACAACAAACTGTCAGAGATGTTGACACTGTTTGAAAAGGGCCTACATAACGTCAAGGTATTATGTGTACATTTGTTTCTAATTTTTTTTTTTTTTTTTTTTGCAGTTTTTTTGTTTTGTTTTTTAAAGCATGACTTATATGGCCATCTGGTGATACATTTTTCCGTCATTAGTATAAGTTAATAATTGAACCACACTAATTTTTTCAGAAAATTGTGACTGCACTTATTATTAATCTGATTGTTTATATCAGGAGTTTTGCCCACCAACACCAGGAGAATTTCTGTGATCCCCTTATCAGGAAGGAAGAGTTATTTAAAGCTACAGGCAAACCCAGAATGAAGTAACTGTGTAAAATATTTACTTTCACTATGTGCTCAGTTTAGGAAGGAAAAAACGCTATACTTTCGGTTCGAGAATGTTAACAAGTGATTCTGATACTAAGATTTATTATCACACAAATTAACCATTGTTTTAATCTTTAGAGTGAATATGAGCAGCTTAACTATGCTCAGCAGCTGAAGGAGAGACTAGAAGCTTTCACTCAAGACTTTATACCCCACATGAAGGAAGAAGAGGAGGTATGATATGGTTAAATTGATTTTTATGTTACCTCATTTAAATAGCCTTAAATTAATCAACTGTGCAATGAATGATAAGACAAATTTCAGCTGAATGGAATCATAGCCTATGTCTTCACACCAAGGTATATACCAATGATTGAAATCTGGTGTAAACTAAAGAGATGTATTGCAGGTGTTCCAGCCCATGCTCATGCAGTACTTCACCTATGAGGAGCTGAAGGACATCAAAAAACAGGTGATAGCGCAACACTGCAATCAGCAGCAGTGGGACTGTGCTGCCGAGGTGCTGAAGGGCTTCAGTCTGTGGAGTCAGGCAGAGGAGCTGCAGAAAGTCTTCAAGTATTCTGATCATGAGAAGACAGACTATGGTTAGTGGGCCTGTTTTTTTTTAATGTCAAAGCAGTTTTTTGTATCCAATAAGTGTGTTAGATCTTCTACATCCTGTTGGCATCGCATAAGCATTCTATTTTTTACAACTGGCCGTTGTAGAAACATGACTGACTATATTGAAGTTCTGTGTGGTTTGTCTAAATAAAATTTTCTTAAATCGACACTTTTTTGTCATTGTCCTCAGAACTGGAAAAGACCTGGAGCTCTTCAGCTCACATCTCCCAGCTTCCAACCGAAATCATGCTGAGGCTGTTCCACTATTTGAGCCCCGAAGATCTGTGTCGCTGCAGTCAGGTGTGCAGCTCTTGGTCAGAACTGGCCAAAACTGGCTCTTTGTGGAGGCACCTCTTCCCTGTGCGCTGGGCCAGAGGTAAATCACTGATTACCGCAGTAAACAGAGTAAGTCGTAATGATATAATGCTGATAAAGGTTGCATGTCAAACGTAGGGGACTATTATAGTGGCCCTCCTGGAGATTTGGACCAAGAACCAGATGAGGACTGGGTGAAGAGTCGGCAAAATGAAGGGCGAGCCTATCAGGAGTGGGACGAGGACGCCGATGTTGACGAGTCAGGTGAGGGTCTTTTTGTATTGTTGCTATAGCATTGATCGGGCAGGACGGTGTGATGAATCAGAAAAAGGTCATTTCCTGTTCTTACTCATGTTAGAGCGACAGAAGTAAGTCAGAAGGACACGCTTAGATCTGGGGCTGCATGTAACCATAAATCTGTGACGTACAGTGTTTCTTTTTCTTTCTTTTTTTTTATAGATATTTCAGGACAAAGTCCAGGCTCATTAGCAATTAGCACAGCTCAGCGAGAGAAGAGGCTTCTGAATGGGATTATCCACAACCTCCTGCCAGTCGTGGGTCCATCTGTAAAGTCCATTGTTTTGGCATACAGTTCTACAGTCTCGAGCAAGATGGTACATTAGCGTCTCGCCGTCTTATTTTTACACAGTGAAAACACCATCATTTATGGTCATGTCACATCTGAAATGTTATACATTTGTCTTCTTTTTAGGTGCGTCAGATTCTCAGTCTTTGTCCCAATATCACCCATCTGGATCTGACCCAGACTGATGTGACAGATTTTGCATTTGACAGGTAGATATATGTATATATATATTTATTTATTTATTTATTTATCTTCAGAAAGGGACGTGTTTTTCCTTTTTTAACCACAGTCAGTTTTCAATGCTGTTCTTCTTCCTCCGGTGCAGCTGGACCTCTCTCGGAGGCTGTCTGTCTCTCGAGCACCTGGATCTGTCGGGCTGCGAGAAGATCACCGACCATACCCTGAGAAGACTCTCTGTCGGCCTGGGCGATCTCGCAGCGTCCACTAAGCGCTCAGACCGGCGAGCGAAACACACCAAAAGTTCCCCAATCCCCATCACTCTCATGGAGGAGGAAGGCCTGGGCTCAGTGGGGCGTAAACGGCATGCCATCATTTTCAAGCACGGGCTAGGGCGTTGGGGCGGCGCCCGAACCCAAGCTCAAGTCTGGGTCTTGGACTCCTTTGACCTGGCCGATATAGAAGACGCCGTGGAGCAGAGTCGTTGTGATGGGATGCCTTTTTCCGAGGCGAAAGCTTTTGTAGAGACTCAGCTCGTGGGAGGATTGTGCTGCTGCAGGAGGAGCAGGAGGCGCGGACACAGGACTAGCTCAAATGCTGCCTTCCTGCAACAGCACTACGCCATGTCGGGGGAAATGTTTTGTGGTCACTCCACTTGTTGCACCAGTGACCTGGCCCTCAGGACGTTTACTGGGCCACAGTCTGGATCAGACACCCTCAGAAGCAGCACTGCAGAGTTTCGGACTAAGGGCCCCTCGTTTGGGCGTCAGCAGTGTGTCGGACATGAAACCAGGACTGAGCAGTCGGGCGTGAAACGCTCATTGAGATTTCTCAGCCTCTCTGGATGTTATCAGATCACAGATATGGGCTTGAGGTAACGATCACTCTCTCACACACATCTTCAATAATAATGGCTCGAGTCGTGACACAAACATCAAGGTTCACACTGCAGCATTTCAAAACACCGTGTTACAATGTTACAAAACACCACTTCATTGTTTGTGAGAACTCTAAATAGATGGATGGATAGATAGATTTTGTAACAACTGGGCGTGGGTGTCATTTTTTCACTGTTTGTCTTGGCAACCTCTGCCCTCACTACAGCCTTTCTCTCCTGCAGTTTGGTTCTGTTTCAGTAGGAGTGGATTCTCACATGATTAAATCACTAGCAAATTGGAAAACCTGTTTATTAGATCAGAGCATGCTCACGTGGGCGGGTACGTGTTTGGGTGTCTCAGATTGCGCTTGTGTTTCAGGGCTGTGTCGCAGCGCGGAGGACTTCCTGCTCTGGAGCATCTTAACCTGTCTGGCTGCCTCTTCATCACTGAGGTGGGACTGCAGGAGCTGGTGTCAGCCTGTCCTTCGCTCAATGACGAGCACTTCTATTACTGCGACAACATCAACGGTAACACAAGGGAAACTGCTGGGCTTCCGTTTTCCTCCCAACTATTGTAGTCTAGTCTAGTATTTACCATTTGATGCACTAACTCTAACACCATAGCACTCCATACATTCCATACATTTTGCAAGGCCTCATCTAATAATGAATTACATATTTTAGTTGTAGTGAATGTGAAATTGTATGTACACTGTGACAATCACTAATCCCACTTGCTTAGCATGTGTCCTTCCAAATAAGAGGGGGTTACTGAGGTGAAGGTAAGTAGACCCTGCAGCAGTCAGCCAGTACTTGCGTCCGTCTTTACTGTCATTCCCGTGACGGCTGGTGCTGAGGTGTTGGAGCTGATGGTGTTTGTTGCTGACGTGCTGTTCAGCAGATGACCACACTGTGGTGTTTGTCTCCAGGTCCTCACGCAGACACAGCCAGCGGCTGCCAGAACCTGCAGTGTGGTTTCAGGGCATGCTGCCGCTCTGGAGAGTGATGCCAGCAGACCACCGACTCCCCAAACCCATCACGTCTACTTGTTTTTGCACTTTATTCTGGAAATGCCGGTTACTATATTTTGTTCAATTGAGGGGTGGGGGGGGGGGGATTCTCTGGAAGAAACTAAATTTGCACCCGCTGTTTCCAATTTAGTCTGTGTGAAATAGAAATGAGAAAAGGGAAAAAATAAGGTTGAAGCGTCTTACAATATGCATCCTTGTCATTTTATTTTTTAGTTTGAACCATTGAACAGGCGTAGTTTGTGTGGTCTACAGCCAGACTTTGTCACTTCTCTCATTCAACTGTCCTCATTTACAGGCTCTTGTTTCCTGCAGTGTTTAGCTAAAGTACCATTAACTGATTGTTCATTATCAAAAGATTATTTCTACCTTTAAACAATCTGTGGGTAATTCATGAAATAAAACAAGGGAATGAGCTTCCTGCCTTTAAATCCACCCTGTAATGATGCACAGCTTGATCCCACTCTAGATTAAGAACCCGTTTGTTTTGCTAAAACATCAGTGCACTGGTGACACCGTCAAACAGTTTGTAGAAACATGTAGATTATATCCCTAAAACCATTTGGTCCTCAAGAAATCAAGGATGCAAAACAAGCATTCATTTGGATGCAGTCCAGCGTTCCAAGAGCTTTGAGAAAACTCCAGTTTGGTTCAAATTTACAGCCCTCCGATGACTCATTTTCAGCAGGATTGCTTATTCAAAAGACTTGCATGAGTTCCCACAAAATGCTCAATAAAAGTATCTTGGCATTAAAATGGCTTTTACCATTATTATTTTTTACATTCTGGAAAAAACCTCATGTTACAGATTAACAATCTATCTAAAACGTGAGTACAAATTCAGAAAGCAAAAGTATACAGTTTTTATACATGTGTCCAATAGTGTTATCATTATCTGGTTGCCATGGTGAGCTGCAGTCAACACATTCAGATAGCTGAATAAAGGTGTAGAATACATTCAGAGTGAAAGACCCACACAGTTGCATCAGTGCCTGTACAGGTACTTTAGAGCACTTTGAAAACAACACTGTACCAAAGTGCTGTACACAAGATAAAAACATAAATTCTAAGAGGTTAGCAAAAACTGTAGAAACAAACAATAAACAATAACCAAAAGACCAAAGAAAAAAGGTTTTTAGCAGGCTTTTGAAAACAGGAAGTGTTGTCAGCCTTCCTGATGTGAACGTGTGACTGGGGGACAACCAACAAAGATTGACCGGAGTGGCCGAGGGGATGGAACAGGTGAGTCAGGGTCACGACTATAGAGGCATTTAAATACAAATAAATTAATTTTAAAATCAACATGAAGTTGAGCAGTTCAAAGATGTGCAAGTTGTGTTTTGGACCAGTGAGTTCTAGCTAAGCCCCAACACGGAGCGCAGCGCAGTAATAAAAGCATGAATTAAAATCAATGTGACTCTTAAGAAACCAAGGCCTCAAACTTGGCCAGTTGTCTCAGGTGAAAACAGCTGGATTTAACAACTGAGCCAATCGGAGCATCAAGTTCGAGTCATTGTTTAGTGTTACGCCCACAGTTGCTCTTGACTTCAAATATTTACTTAAAAAACCCAAATCCGGGTGAACACTGGCAGCATCACGAGACCCAAAAAGCCATACCCAAAGCAGAGGCAGACTGAGCGTCTCCTGTATCAGGTGCGCACTAGTGAGGCCAGATACACCCACACAGACAGAACATTATTAGGGTAGGGGTGCACGTGCACAGCCAGGGCGAACTCGACATTTGGCGCCTGAATATTGTGAACGCCGGTGCTGTGAACTGCTTCTATGATGGGCCGGATCTCAGAGAAGGGCTGATGCAGAGGGAACCCAGAGATCTGCAAAAGAAGAAGGGTTGACATCAGCGAACGGAAGTGGGCTGTAGTTTACAGAACATTCCAGCAGCTGACCGATGACAACAGTCACTCTTTGTTACCCTCATGTCTCCCAGCAGGCTTTGCAGCTCGTGGCGATGACCCTCGGCCGTGTCCCGCCCCTCGCTCAGCTCCAGTTTGGGCAGGAATTGCTTCAGGATGGAGGTGCAGTAGCGGTTCCAGTGGGTCGGTTGGCGAGGCCGCCACTCCATGATCTTGTCTTTCACAATCTTCTCAATTCTGCGGAAGTTGAAATGATACCGTCAGCGTGTTTACCGCAGAGTTAAAGGCCCAGGCATCAACCGGACGCTGAACTCGCCTCCCCTGAAGCTCCGCTGCAGCCGCTCTGTCTGAGCGCCGATACACCAACTCCTCTGGCTGAAAAATGATTGGGAAGACAAAATCTTGTCTTTCTTTGTGTTTTGAATTTTGATTATGAAACTTTTATATCCAAAACAATATATATAATAATGTATAACTAATAACTAATAATATATAATTAAAAATGCTTCAGAAACTATTTATGTGGGGAAAGTCATGGCTTCATCAGCTCTACAAAAACACTGACTTGTACACTTGACAGCCCAGGGTGTGAGAAGGATCGAGAGAAGAAGGGTTTCCACAGGTTGGTGTTTGTGACGTCAAAGCTCATCCTCATCGGTGATGTATGTTCCTGAACGTTGAGCCACACCTGCAACGAAATTCAGAAAAAAGCTGAATACCAGAGGATCAAAGGGTAACTGTGTTATGGAGGGGCTTCATCACTCACGTTGTCAGCGCTGACCAGGGAGCCTACAGTCTGCAGCGGGCAGAAGGCGTCATACTGGCCGTAAGACTGGCCGTTGCTGGGATTCCAGATCAGGTAGTGGTTCTGCTCGTAAGTCAGGACATACGCTGTGGGTCCCTGAGACGGAGGCGGCCGCAAACATCAGCGTTTTTGCACAAAAGACACGTTCAAGATAGCGATTGGCGCTGCATACCTCTGGGATAGCACAGCCGATTATAAGCCAGGCCTTCTTTTTCATAAACAGGAAGTAGTTGCACAAAAGTACAGCATGTTCTTCTTCATCTCCAGCGAGGAGGGTGAGGAATTGCTACAAATAAAACAGAAACTGACAGGTTAATGTACTGAGCAGTCAGCTGAATGGTAAAGTTGGATTTTACTCACATCGCATGTGCTCCAGAGGTCACAGGAGGCTGAAAACAAGACTCTGTCTGGCAGGGAAGGAATGAGAGACACATACCGGGCAACCATGGCCTGTAGGAGCAGTCAAAGGGTCACTACAGAACATCCGCTCAAATTACCCTTGTTTACGCAACAAGCGAGACCGACCTCCTGGGCGTTGCTGGCCGCTCCATCCAGAAACTCCTTGGGGGGGTTGAGAGGTCGGATATAACGTGTGATGAAGATTGTCTTCCCAGTGAGATCTATGACTGTGGTGAGGCAGGGTCGGTCCGGGTAAAACCTCGACGCATCCTTCTCGAATCTCTCTGAGGCCTGCAGCAGGCTTTCATCCTCTTCGCTGTCAAACTGGTTCACGGGCGGCCGCAGGAGAAACGCAGGTCAACTTTGACTCATGCTCACAAGATGATGTGCAAATTAAAAAAAAAAAAGCAAATGTTCACCTTCGCTTCCTTTATCTGTGACATGAGGCAGCATGAGCAAAAACAGATGATTGAAATAAATAAATCACACATCGGGATCACAAATCAGGAAGGAATTGTTGGAGAAATGCATAGTCTGCTTCTTCAAGCACGATGGACAGAAAGCAAGGGATGACAACAACTGAACTTAGATGATGGCACTCATTCATCAGCCAGCAAGGAAACAAGTTCAGATCTTTGTGCAGAAATCATCATATCAAAGGTTTCATGTGTCAATCAATGAGACCCCTGAATTCCATCATAAGATGCCTCCTCCCGTGTAAGAATTGGGACTTTTAAGGATGTTTTTAGCTTAATGTGGCAACGTCTGAGCCGTGACCACATGTGATCAGAGAGAACTCATGATGCCAGCAGACAGGAAGTTTTTTAATGCCCTCGTTTTGAGGATGCGCCCCCTGCTGGCGCCAGTTAGACTGCATTTGACCAGGATTCCTGCAACTGCTGAAGTCTTTCAGCTAAAAACGTTACCCACCCCTCACTGGCAGTAAAGTTCACATATATATGAATAAATCTATGGTGGTTTTAATAAATGAGAGCCACTGAGTCTACGTAGGTCAGGCCATCTACAAACATGCTTTAAAATCAACCGACCTTCTCCCTCACGGACTCTGCAGGCAACGGCAGAGGTTCAATGGTGATGAAGAGCGTGATGAATGTTCCCTGACTCTGGCTCCAGAAAGGGTCATAACTGCTGTTGGGACCTCGGTTCCGCTCCTTCGTGTACCCCAGCAGCACTGCTGGTGTGTTCACCCTGAAGGTCCCATCAATCTGCCCAGTGGAGTGAAAAGCCCCCAGTCACCACGTGATGCCGCTGCCAAGCTGGTGAAGATCTGAAGGCATCAATGTCGGACTCTCACCTTGGACTGAGAATAAATGGTGCTGAAAGGAATCTTGACGGAGCCCAGCCAGTGCTTCTCCACCCGGGTCTGCACTGACCTCCCCCTCTCGCTGTCATTCTGAGGAGCACAAACAACAAGCTGGACCCATGCTGAGGAACCAAAGCTGAGGAACCAACACTGAGGAACCAAAGCTGAGGAACCAACACTGAGGAACCAAAGCTGAGGAACCAATGCTGAGGAACCAAAGCTGAGGAACCAAAGCTGAGGAACCAATGCTGAGGAACCAGTGCTGAGGAACCAAAGCTGAGGAACCAATGCTGAGGAACCAATGCTGAGCTTTGCTTACCAGTCCGGTTTCATAAACCATCTCATCAAAGATGTTGATGAAGACCTCATCTCTGACTGACTGCAGGCTGGAAGCGCTGTAGTTTCCATTTGGGGCACTGCGAAGGAGACAGTTTGATGCACGAAGTCACTGGCAGCTGAATGGAGACTGGTGGCTGCTTATTCTCTGTGATTTTCCTGCAGTTTTCACCTGAATGGTAACTGCAGATACTGGTTCCAGCTGGGGTTGGGTCCTTCAGCTGTGCTCGTTTGAAGCACTGTACGCTGGAAGGAAACCTCCACAAAGGGCCTCACCTGCACCTGTATCACATAAACACACATATTTTAAAGATCCAGATTTAAAATCCAGAAGTGATTATTCATTTTTCTTTACTCTACCTGGTTGAGGATCCATTCATTGCCTTGCAAATTGTGTTTACTGACGAGAAAGACACAAAGAATAAACATTACGTCAGGTAATAAATGGAATTCCTACTTCTGAGGACAAGCGGGTCTCTTAGATCTGGACGCTCACTTGCTCTGAGGTCGTCGTACTGGGATGTCGTAGCCTCGGATGACGTTGACCAGGACTTTAATGTCTCCGTCTGATAAATTCTGAGTTGTCATTTTCTTTCTCTCTTTTCTCTGAGGCTTCAGTGGCCGCCTGGTTTCAGCCAGCTTGAACAAGTTTATTCCCAGAATTCTGAAAAGAAGGGAAAAAAAAAAAAAAAAACAAAAAAAAAACAGTACTTCAGAGATCTGTCTGTGTTCAAACCTCAACATTTAACTGATTCAACAGTGAGTCAAGCGGTTTTCATTCAACACAATGGGAGGATGATTTCTATAGATCTACAATATTTGGAAGGTGAAGTTTCTTTCAAAACTAAATTAAGCTAATCTAATTTTAGGATACATTAAATTAGTGAACTATTGTGGTGTTTATTGTCTTTATCTATATTAGGCCTGACTACGACCTTGTTTTGGCAACAGGACACATCTAAAAGAAACATTTAACTATAAAATGTAACTGCTAAAGGTAAATAGTTCATAATGCTGTTAAGTGTGTGTAAAACACTTGGTGAAACCTAGTGTTCGCTACAGTTCTCATGCACAAATAAAACATTAAAATATTAAAAATGAATCTCTTCTTCTGAGAAAGCACAAATAGAACAGAAAGGACTGACAACTACGGGAGGTCTACAGGCACTACTGCACTGGGGCTCAGACTAAATCAAAAGGACAGAGGATGAAACAAAGAAGAACTCTAAGCACATACCCTGGACCTGCACCACTGTCAAAAATGCATGACAGAAAAGTAACGGGGGGGAAAAAATGAAGAAATATTTAATTTCAACATAAATACATTTCTAAAAGTAACACTTAACAGCAGCAAAGCAGTGAGCGTGACAGAGTATTTTATACAGATTTGCTAATATTTCATCAAGTTTCTGTCTCCACATGTTCTGAAGCCTGCTGAAACAAAAGGCAGGAACGCTTCCAGAGAAGAGCATCAGCCAGCCAAGGAAGTTCAGTCTAGAGTTCAAGATCAAATGAGCCGGAGCAAGAACGCGCCAAGAACCGTACTTAGGTCAGCTCGTGATTTATGTCAGGCCCACTGCACTCTCAGATCAGCGACTGGTGATCACACATCATCCAAAACCAGCGTTTAATAACCTGAGGGAAGTTTCAGACACGTTTTCAGAACTGTGTGGATCGGGGAGGAGCGTTTTATACACGTGCATGACTTACAAATTTAAGCATTCGCAAGATGAAACATGTGGCAGACATAATACGAGCAACCGCCAGCTTTATCTGATAAGAGCAGACTAATACGCTTGTCAACACCTTCTGAGAGTGCTCACCCGATGCTTGGTATCTCCTCCTCAATGACCATGTCAGACAAACGGTAGTGATGCTTGGCAAGAATGAATCTGTTGATAACAGATTCTCGGATCTGCAGAGGAAATCTGGGTTTACAAACACTTCAAAAAAGCACTGTTATGCCTGAGACACAAGGATGACATCAGACTTTTTTACCTTCTGCAGATATTTGGCTACTAAGGCTCGATGTGAATCCAGATATTCTTTAGTGTCGATTATTTCTCCTTCTCTTAGTCTTGTCTCATATTCCTGGAACCAATTTTAAGTGATTCAGACAACTCGCTCTGCACGGCCCCGTTTTCTGACGATGGTGATTATGTCAAAAGCTGACCTGAAACATCCTGTCAGTGACCTCCCTCTCCTGAGCAGGAATGAACTTGTAGTTTCTGAACTCTGCCACTCCCTGGCTCCTCAGCTGGAGCATTCGGAAGCGTTTTGACCTTTCCAGCTCTTCGTCGCTCACAAAGTTAAACTCCTCCTGCAGATGTTCCAAACGGAAGTAGTCTGGAGTGGTTACCTCTCCACCTCTGGTCACCTGACCAAGCACAGGACAAACACATCATGCTTGGGTGAGTGTGGCTCTTCCTCTTCTTCCTGCGTGCAGCATGAAGAAGTCTAATACCTACTTTAAGCAGCTGCATGATGGAGGTGTTCTTTGGATCATTGGGGTCCAGACGAGACTGCGCGGCCCATTCACCAATTTTTTTCACATCATACAGTCCAGATGCACCGATGGAAGACACAGCATCCAGGTGGCTAAAACCACAAAAGGCAGTAGTTATAGCAATTCTAATAATACAATAAGGACATACATGTTACAGCCGCGCTCTATTCGGTTGGAGTCTTGATAAGCTCTGAGAGTTAGAAACCATTTATATGATTTGACAGGTTGCCTTCATGACTGAGGACCAGATCTGATACTCACTATATCCTGATTATTGTATAATCACTAACAAATCCATTTACTCTTTAAATAACTGGTTTATAATAACAGTTATACCACAGACACCAGGGATGGGCAACCTACTTTTACCCATTCTTTAACCAGCCAATGTGTGAGCTGTTGCCTGTCTGGTAGGTCAGAAAGCCCGGCCAGATCATTGCCCTGGTAGGACTGGGTTGCCCATCCCTGGTATACACACACTGCATGACAGCATTATTGTTTAAATTAACAGTGTACTACTCGTGGATCACTATCCTGCCTGCATGTGAAGATCTCAATTCAATTCATATCATGTAATTGCAAAAAAAGTGGACCTTTTTTGCACTCGGAAGGTTTGCACTGGTACATGTTCATCCGACACATGTTCTTCCAAGTTTGAAAGCTACGAAGCAGGTGTCCTTTAAGCGCATAAAAGCTATATGTGTCCCATATGGAAAGGAGGGCAGGCATTCGCAATGATGGCAAACATCTGTGGATGGTCTTGGAACAAAGTCAGCACACTAAAAGCATCTGGAGCATGAGGTTCAAGGCCTAAAACATTCTAAACTGTGGGGAATATCTTCCTGGTGATATTACTTGTGTATGCCTGCAGTTCTTTTATTCACAGGAGGGGCCAGCGGGACACCGTCCTCTCTGACCCCCCAGGAGGCGCAGCAGGACACCTTCCCAGAGGTCAGCAGCGTCTGGCTGTTGCTGCCGTCAGGCTCAAAAGACACAGGCACATCTGCAGGGACGGAGCGAGTGAGGCTGACACAGCTGGAATAACAAGTGCGAACTCAGCAAATTTGTCACTAATGAATCACACACATTTATGAATTCAGTGAAGTGAAATGATGTCATGAGCAGATTTAAACCTTTGGAAAAAACACAACTTAGTTGATTAATCATGTCACCACATGTGCTGCAGTTGTAGACTATGATTATTCTGCTGTGATGTGTTTGCAGGAGCAGAAAACAGCAGGCTGTGGCTTCAACTGGCATATTCATGTTTTCTTTGGTTGCATTTGTTTTGGTCTTTGTGCATGATTCTTGTACAAATGTTCCGTTAAAAAACCGTGTAAAATGAAACGTTGTTTACCGCTCCCTACGCCCTCGTGGTCGAGCGCCACTCTCTGGTTGCTGCTGAACTCAAGTTCCTCCAGAGGGACCTGACCCGTCACCACTGAGGGTCCTGGCACTGGGATGAAGACTTGAGCCAAGAGGGAGCGTGATAGGCCTATCTCTTCAAACACCTGCACCCCACACACACACACACACACACACACACACACACACACACACACACACACACACACACACACACACGTAGAAATCCATCAAAGCCCTATGGGTGTCTGCTCTGTACAAAGTGAAATTAGAGTAAACATGTTTGTGTTTTACCTGTAAATTGATGCTCTGGGGAAGGTTTACGATCTTGAGATTGAAAATTTGTCCAAAGTGCATTTTGAAATCATTGTTCATGGCTCGACTCTCCGTTCGGGAAACTTCCTTGTCATTGTAAAGGGTCCTAATGAAAACAGAGTGTCGGGCTACGTCCTGTCGTCGGTTTTTTTCTCCCCTGAAATGCAGAGTACAAAATCAAAGTCACTGTCCATCTCCAGTGCTCCTTTATCTCTGAAAGCTTACTTTTCTCACAATGGCTCTATAGAGCAGAGAGGTAAATGAGCCTCGGCTCGTACCGGGGACAGAGTTCGGTGGCAGTGATGTTTCCTGAGGCAGACAGGACAGGAATCAGGATGGGCTCCCCTGGATTCCTGCGTATCCTGGAGGCTTTCTCTCTGACGTGCTGCTCGATGGCCTCCAGTTCCAGCTTCTCTGGAGGCTCCGGCTTCGGGGGAGCTTCTTCCTCAGCCTCCTCCTCGCTCACATCTTGGGCTTCGTCATCTTCTTGTTGTGTATCATCTTTTGCCTGACTTTTCTTCTTCTTCTCTTTCTTCTTTTTCTTTCTGGATTTCTGAACAAGGTAAATATAATATGCACATATTAATACATACACTTTCGACGGGTGAACATGAGTGATTACTGACACCAGTAAAATTGGAGTAGTACATTAACTATCTACTGCCTCTGTAAAGCACTTAGAGACAATTCTGATTGTAAAAGGCGCTACACAAATAAAATTTAATTGAAGTGAACTGATCATACAGTATTTAATTTGGTGTTTTTATCTTTATGCTTTAAAAAGACATGCATGTATTTCAACACCTCTGTCCTACTCTTTAATTCAAATGCAGGAGGAGCTTTGTCTCCTTTCCAACAGTCCCACTGTAGCTCTTGACTGCACAATGTCAGGTTTTAAAAACCGTAATGCATTTAGTCAGACAAGTTGAAATGTGAGTTCCAGAAAGGAAGAGGAAGAACTATTCAAATGATATTATTCAACTACTGTTCAGCACAGCTGCTGTGTTGTCATGCTAATTTATATTGAGGTGTTTAGTGATTTCTGATCAGTTTTGGTTATTTGAGTTCATAAAAACGGTGAAACGTCATGAATGACAATGGAAATTTCATTGTGACTGAGTTGGTGGCCCGTCAGTGAGTTGTTGGGCTTTAAAGGATACCTGCTTATTCCTCCAGGCCTTCCACTCCTCTTGCTGTATCTTGTGCTCGGTCAGCTTTCTTTGATATTCCTCCTCAAGCTCCAGCTCCAAGTCCAAAACCTCCGCCACGATTTCATCTTCATACTCTTGTTCATCTTTATCCCGATCCACATTCACTCTGCAACCAAGGTGGAAAATCCCCCAAATTACTGACAGTGATTAACGATGGAGGAAGATTTTACACATCACATCAAACAACATATACCGGTAATTAATAACATAATTTCATTTGACACAACTCAACGGTCTTCTTACTTCACCAGAATGGCTGTAGGTTGGCTTGTGACTTTCTATGCCCTGCAGATGCTGTGCTTCACCTTCATTCTTCCAAGGATCCTCCTCATTTAATCCTAGCCCTTTTTGCTGATAATAGATATTTTCTCTTTTATTCTTTAATCTTCTTGAACCACCTCTAAGCTCTGATGCCTCATAGACTACCGGTAATCACAAGCACAGATGTAAGTCAAATACCTTCTGAGAGAGAGCTTATAGGGTGTGTTGGTATAGTTCTGAAAGCTTCTCAGGGCTTTAATGTCCTTCCACACTTTGAGTATGTTCTTCAGCAGAGTCCGGTCTTTTTCCTGCTCACTGTCTCGCAGCTGCCTGGTGTTCCTGCGTTATTTGGGGAGGCAAACCACACAATCGAAACATTAACCTTCTGCTAAAAATCATTGGATGGGACATAATCTGGGGAACTGACCTGATTTCCAGGCTGTAGTCAGCAATCCTCTGCTGCATAGCTTCAGTGAGGCTGTGACTACCAAGCATGTTCTGCATAGCTTTCCTCAGTCCATTCAACTACACCACATACAAAAAAATAGACCTTATATATCTGCCTTTAATCAATTCACACAAGAGCTGTTTGGTTTTAAAGGACTGGGTTGTAAAGTAATTATGACAACTCTTTTTAAGTTATCTTACCTTGTCAGTGAGGTGTCCAGTCAGATTATTGTGTTGCCTGGTGAGGTAATGGTCATACAGTTGAGTCAGACGGGTCCCGAGCACATGCTCACGACTGAAAAGTGGGTGGTGGGAAAAGACCAGTCCAGAAACATCGACATCGAGCTGGAAGTCCCCCTCAAGTTCTTCTCCACCAGGAACATACAGACTTGTACTGGGGGGCTTAAGAGCCTGGGAGGAAGGAAAAAAGACCCATGATGTGCAAGGAATACTTCCAACTATTCATGGAAATGTAAGTCCCTTTAAATATTTATACCAGTTTCACAGAGCACATTCACCAATTGTATTTACCGGTGTGAATGCACAGTGTGCTTAATAAATAAAGAGTGATGGAAGTGAGAGTCTGACCCTTCTGTACACAGGCTGTAGCTCAGGGTCCAGTTTCTCCTCCATGTGGAAGAGCAGAGGTCTTGTGGATGATTCTTTTATGGGGTTGGGCAGAGCTAAGATCCTGCCATCATCTCCAAACCACTTCTTTCCCTTCAAATGGAATATTACATAAAGACTTACTCAAAGAACTAAAGCAGTGGCAGTGAGGTTGCTCAGCATCGTGTGGTATTACCTCCTTTGTTTTCAAAATGCGGTTCTCCAGAACATTTTCATTGGCCCGAGATACAGGAGGCCTCTCCCCAACATACAGGCCCTCATCCTCCAGATAACGGGGCCTCATATTTTCAGGGAGCTTGATGGATGTTGGAACTATAATAATGAATTTAATATGAACACAATATATAAAAACAGTGAAGAATTTGTATGTTGTAGGCTGTGGTTTTCTGTAAATATACCTGTTCGAAAACTGGGCTTGAAGAGGAGCTCGCTTTCTTGTTGAACGCGTTTTTTGTACCCAACATACTCCGCTTTCTTTACTTCTACGAAGTCTTGGGACAGCTGTTCAATGATGAACAAATCCTCTCCATCGTCACGCACAAGTGGAGCTTCCTCACTCTACGGCAGGACAAAGAGAGCGAAGCGCCAGGAATATGTTAGATTTCAAACACCTGCAGCTACCAGTGATGCAGAAATAACCATCACCCACAAACTTAATACCTGGTTTTCATTTCTGTCTTGATTGACCTCGTCTACATTAGCACCACCTGGCTCTTCACCGTCCTCTTCATCATCTTTTTCAGCGTCTGTTGCATTCTTTTGTTGTGTCTCGTTCCGATCCTGTGGATCTGGCTCAAAGTTGAAGGTAAAAAAATTGTATGCCTCTTCAGCTGTTGGTAAGCCTTTTCTGACCTAGTTGGCAAAATACACATGAATAAATTTAAACGCAGGTGTGCCAAACATTATTAACAATCTTTCAGCCTTACTTGTCTTGCTGCTTCTTGAAACTTGACCCTTTTACTGAGCGTCAGAGAGACATCATGTCTTTCAGGCTTGTCCAGATCAGCCTAAAGACGATCGAGTTTAACCCACACAGAATGGTTTACAACGATAGCTTAAAACTATAGTGTATAGCCAAACTTGAGGAATTCACTCACCTCTTGGTCAAACCTTGTTACGGTGTCTCTGTCTCTGAGACTCTGTAGGCGACTCACTGGCTTGAGAGAGGCTTTCTGTTGCTGATGCTTGCCAACATTTAACTGGAACAGACAAGAGGTCATTTTTATACAATCCAGGCATTTAATAACATTCATATAATACCCAAGCAAAGCTGGACTGTTCCTTTTTAAAGGCAGGGCTTACTCTGGCTGCTCTCAGTCGCTCTTGCAAGCGCTCCGTCAGACTGTCATTTAATTGCTGAGAATCGGAGGTATGTTGTAATCTTGATGAGGCCCCTACAAAACAATAGTTACATGTTTTACTCAGGATGTTAGTTTTTTTTCACTCAGTTTCTCATCCCACAATCCCTCAACGGTGTTTATTGCACTTTTATTTAATGAAGATGTTATCACACATCATCAAAATTTGTATTATTTAAAGTACACGGTTGCATTGAAGTGAATAAAATAAAAATTAATTTGAATGTTTTATAATCAGAGAGAGTGTGTGTGTAGTTTATTCCCATGTACACGGACCCCTGTGTTTTGGCCGGGGCTTCTGGCTGAGGTCAGGGTTCGGGGCTGCTTGTTCATCTTCACTGTGGTGCACATCGGCATCGGGATCTCGGAATTGCTGGGCTGAAATCTGTTCAAGCACCTGGTATGTGCCAAAAGACAACAGTCCGTGCATCTACTGTTGGTGATTCATGGCTACGATTATTGTATTACAAACATGGATGCAACAGGCAGATCTACCCGCTTCTTCCGGCTGCGTCTCTGAGCTTTAATCGAGCGTTTCAGAGTCTCTCCTGGGTCTTCGTCGCTGCTCTGGGCGCAAAGAAACAGAAGCCCAAACGACTTAAAGACCAACACGATGTTTCAGACAATTGTTTGTGAGAGAATAAACAGAACGCAGTGTTACTGAATTCTTCGGACTAAGATTTTAAAACAACAACAACAACAACAACAAAAACGCACTAACCGCCATTGAAGTTTGTAGTTTCCACTTCTCAGTTCACCGAGCTGGCTAATCTAAGAAGCAATCTGCTTTTTAAAAAATTCCAGATTGACGCAAACTCTTGTCGTAATCATTGTTTAAGCTGTCTGGCGTTTATCACATACAGTCAAAAGAAGATAGTTATCTTACTAGCCATGTAACCTGTATACATTTGTACGTAGTTATCGATTATTTTCATAATTCCAAGATATTTTCCTCCATCGTTTTAATAATAGGGCGCTGCTTAGTAACGAGATAAACTCTTTCTCTCAACCTACCTTGAGAACTGGACCGATTCGAAAGTTCTTTCGTCAACACGCAATCCTATTGGTTGACTCTACTGTCAATCAGGAAAATTTCCGTCGCGAGAGTTCTGCTAGCTACGGAATCAGAAAAGGCACAAAACAGCTGTGCTCTGCGCTGTATCCGAAACGACTAAATCTGATCAGATCCCATTAACTTATGCATTAGTGGCAAAAGATACGTATACTACCACGTTCATTTCATTCAGCTTTATGCGAGATATTGTCATATAAATATTTTACTAATGTAGGAAACAACCAAAATTAAACACAAAGTTTATTTAAGTTATTAATTATTAAGGTATTAAGTTATAATTCCACCCAGAGCTAACTAGAAATAGTGTCAAGCGTTATTAAATAATACAATTCCAAATCTATAGACAAGCATATAGATGTATTGTGAATATATAACCAGCAGTACAAATATATATTTACAAAAATATTTCCAGGTATACTATGTATGTCACTATTTCTGTATCATAATTTCCTTGTTTTATCAGTAGTCCTCTGCCAGAGCATCAAAATAGTCTCTGTCTGCATAAAGGAGGAAACCAGTGAATAAGCTGTCAGCCCATCCAGGGTCTGCAAATAAGCCGTTTTGGTCATGAAAAAAGATTTCCAGCCACACCTCATCTTCAGGACTCAGGTGCATCACAGTAGAGCCGGATGCAACATCGTGGTTTCCTGTGTTGGCGTCAAACGTTTTGATGCGAAACTGTCCGTTGTGCACCAGGCCGATGGCCAGGTGTTTGTTAGCCACTGTGATGTCATAGGAGAAAAAGTACACCCCTGGGTACGCGCAGATGAACTTGCCCGTCTGTGGGTTGTAATGACCACCATCATTAAAAAGGATTTTGTTAAATTTGATCGGAGTGTTCTCCTCAGGGTAGCTGCTGGTAATCCCCACAGAAAATGCAGATTTTGGCAGCAGGCTGCCACACTTGCATACTCCTGCTGTTCCACGGGAACCTTGTTTCCCCTTTTCCCCTTTGTCTCCTTCCTGGCCCAGAGGACCAAGCAGGCCCAGATCTCCTTTCTCTCCCGTAGGGCCTCGTTTACCTGTGGGCCCGCGATCGCCTTTGCTTCCAACCTTTCCCGTTGGGCCGACTCTCCCCCTTAACCCTGAAACAAACCAAAAAAAGATTGATTTCACTTGATATGTATTTACAGTATATTTTCACTTTGCTCTTCATGTCAGTTAATTAACTTGCTCAAACTGTGACACAAAGAGTGAATGAAACATCAAGACTCCACCCAGCATCAAGCATGAAGTCACTGCTGGAACACGACTGCTTCGTCCTGAATTAGCACCAACAGCCGATGGATCAGCTCAGCTGGGTGAAGCCTGTTTGAGCAGGATTTTTCTGAATATGCCACTTCACGTTGAGTTGTAGGTGTGATCAAATGAATTCCTCTTTCCTCAAACCACAATCAGATTACTGTAAATCATCCAGCACAGATGATATCAGTGGTGTGGATCTGCTATAGGCCTGAGGAAACGCGATACAAAAGAAGAAAAGGCTTTAATTCTGTGAAATTGTTCTAATCTTCGTACAAAAAAATCATCATGCCACTAAGGTTTGCATTAGGAACTGAAAACAATATATTATTGAGTGTCAGTAAAAAAAACCCCAGACTTTTCGCCTATCAGTCAACCTGAAACTACAATAAAAGAGTGATACAGTTGCATTTTAATTAAAACTACAAATGATCAATTACAGTTTCACCGTCAAGATTCTAATTTTCTCTAAATATTTCTTTTATAAGACATGGAAACATGGCTTACATTTTGTTTTCATCACCATGTCTGCTGTTTTTGGCATTTGTTTCAGGAAAATGTGCTTAAATGAAGGATTATTTGATTATTTCTGCTTTTGTTACTGAATATGAAGAACAGCTGTAGCTGTAAGAATAAAAGGTTAAAAACCCGTTAGATTTGTACACATATGACAATGTAAAACAATGTAGTCTTTGTCGGTTGGATTGCGTAGATCAATTTTTGAATCTGGGAAAGAAATGAGCAGGAAATAACATGAAAAAAAGAAGCTCAATGAGCAATTGAGGATTGTCAAAGGTAGTCAAACACTCTGACACAAATATCTGCTGGGCTCTTCTTCTTGACCCCACACTGGAAACACGACGGTGCAGAAACACAATAATTCCAGCTTTCCTACTATCCCAGAGTAAAAGCATTGATCTGTACAGTATTCAGTTACGTTATTCCGTCTTTTCATCTCCTCTTCTCTCGACAAACTGTTCTGCTCTTCACCTGCACAGTAAAGTTCGTTCACTGGTCACACATTAACTGTATTTTCGTTTATTTATTTATAATATACCTGCGTCTCCCTTCTCTCCCTTTTCCCCCTTCCTGCCATCTCTGCCATCTCTTCCCGGGATACCCACATTGCCATCTGCACCCGGGGGTCCGCTGGGGCCTGGTTTCCCTGGCAGGCCTGGCGAGCCGGGGACGCCGCAGACGAGACGCGGTCCTCCTTTCAGCCTGGGGTTCGACAGCTGCCCAAACACACAGTGGCACAGACAGACCACTCCCATCAATGCCCACATCTTCAGCTCTGTGAATGCACAGAAAGAGTCATAGAACCTCCAACATGACCGACAAGCATCTGCGACCTGATTCCACAACAACTGTAAATCTTTATGCATGTATTAGGATAAGCCATCGCTACCCCGTTGTAACACCTTGAATTGTTGTTGTTTTTATGGACGTAGACGGAATAAATGCAGTTACTGTACATTTTTCTTGTTTACAACATTGCCAGATGTAAGGACAAACGGTTGGTGTTAGACTCCGTGTCTCTCACGCCGAAGTTTTATCCAGCTCTGAAGCGAACGTGAAATCCGAAACAAGCCACATTGTCTCCCTTCCAAGTGCGCTCGGCTGCCAAAAGCATTCCCAAGTTCTGACATAACATCGAGCAAACCTTCTGTCAGGGGAGCGTCATCGAGCGCTTGACCAGACCGAAGCATCACACATTTACCGCACGCTAGGCGCAGGGAAGGCCAAGGCCGCAGTCCTTTTAAAGTAAAAACACCGGTGCACACCAATGCCAACAGACACCTTCCACATGCTGAAACATCCCATCATGAAAACATCTGTAGCTCCATCCATTTCCTAACTGCTTTTCTCCGGTGGGGCTGCAGCTCGTCTCTCCATCTTTTAAGGAAGATTCATGGAACATGGGTGCTTGTTTCTTTGGGCCACGTGTGAGTGAGAGCATCGGCCACACATCTGCCCTCAGATCTGGCTGCAGCTTAAACATGTGTGTCCTGTTTACACACAATCAACAACTTCTGTGTGTGTGTGTCCTTACACGCTGTTTCCCTTGGACGCGCATCCATTTAACCGCTCTGTGCAAGACAGCAGCGCATCAGGCAAACTTTGTGTACCCAGGGGCTCATGGGAATCAAACAGGAAGTGCTCATGCTCCCACGACCTCTGCGTGATTGATTTCCAGAGGAATGAAGTGGTGATGGAAGCGGTACAATGTCTCCGCCTGCCGCTGGATCGGAATTGACCGAATGGATTTAAACTTGTAAAAAAGAGAAAATTCCTCTCAGGCTTGCACACATGCATGCGTGTGTGTATTGTATGTATCTGTTATATAACAAATTTTCAGTAAAGATTTTCAGTAAAGATCCAATAAAATTAACAGTTTGACATCAAGGTCAACCTAGGATCCATTCTTGGGCCTCTGGAGATATTCCAGTTCAAATATTGGAATTCTCCTCATACAGCGGCTTCATGTACCTGATACAGGTAACTCTTGTCCCACTTTGTTGCAAAAGTTTGCCGTTAGTTATGTAAATGTGTGTTCAGTAAAGCCAAGCGTGCACGCTCTGCTGAGGGTACCGGCGTGCACACGGCATGACAAACACACACAGGTATTCCAGGTATCTGCTCGACTGAGTCTGATTCCATTATTCCTGTAAATGAACAATGAGAGTCAACCTGCACATGCAGCCACAGCGCCTCAGCCGTGTTCTTACCACACACTTGGCAGCTGCTCATGTCCGATCAGATTCCTCGGTGTCGCATCTCTTCTTCCTCTCTTTACGTGTTCTGAGCTCCTTTCGGCCATTGGACTTCACGGTCTGCACGTCCTTCGTCCTTCTCCTGCCATGTTCTCACACATCTGCATGCAGAACTCAGAGCCTCAAACTCTGTCTGCTGGCTCTCCCTCCCTTTCCTCCTCCTCCTCCTCCTCCTCCTCCTCCTCCTCCTCCTCCTCCTCCTCCTCCTCCTATCCACTCCCTTCACTCTGCCTCACAGCCTTCTAAAGGCAGGCAGCAGTGATCCATGCAAATGCCTGAATACGGAATCATTTCCATTATGCCTCAGAGGGTGACTCCCCAAGCATGAAACACCCAGCGTTAGATCCGGCATAATAAGGCTGCTGTCGTTCCATGAAAGGTCAGATTGTGCCTTTCTGACCTTTGTGTTGACCCCACTTGCACTTTTATCCTTCACCTGTAGATGGGGGTAAACCTGCCAGCATGAGCGTCCTGGATGAGGCATTATTGGAGCTCATGAAGGGCCTGGTGAACCTTATTATAAATTGCTTTTGATATAAGAGTTTTATTGCGCGGAGATGTGCAAACACAAATCAGCCACGGCATTAAAAGCATGACAGCTGAAGTAAATAATGTTGATTGTGCTGGGAAACCATCCTGGTATTCACGAGCCTGTCACTTGACACAAAGCAGCACAAGCGCAGAGCGAGCGAAGCCCGCATGGTGCCGTTTACTCCAAGTGCCAAGGATGTTTCCATGCCACAGAAACAGGGCAGGAACCGTCTGAGGGATGCCTCCAGAGCACAGATTGATTCTAATGTGGAATACACACACAACAGCTCATGGAACGTGTCATTTTTATTCCTGAGCTCTGTGTGCCAAGGCATGGCCTTCGTGTATGGAATTTCCAAGCAGAAATTTGTAGGCTTGGTCAGACCCTTTAATTCTCACTGCTTAAGTAAAACATGTTTCAAAAATCCCCCCAAAAAGCATCTCTGCTTTCCACAGTCTGGTTTTGAGTTGCTACGTGCTATGAGCCTTACCAACTGTTTCTACAGGAGTCTGTAAAACAGTCAAAATATCTCAAAATATTACATGAAGGCCACGCTGCAAACATGCATCCTAATGCTGACTTAATATCCACCGTTTCTGAAGGCGCCACCTACTGGCAGCAGCTGGTAAACGGCCTTGAGCGTCGGGCTGCTGAGGCTGGGCTGATCGGATGGTCCTCTGGCAGAGGAAGACAACCCACACAAGAGCAAACAGAAGCCTTTTTCCAGCTGTTGTTGAAAGTAAATCACCAGTGTCAGGCCTGATGTGTTCAAACAGAATGGGTCTTTATTCAGGAAGTGAAAGAAAGAAAAAGGATAGTAATCAACACCCCATTTAAATACAAAACCAACAAAAATAAAAATAAACATGATATTTATTTTGCATATCAAAGAACCATTCAGCAATATTACAATCCAAACACCTCATAAACCACTTTTGTGCATCTATACACAAACCTTAATTTAGAAATTAGTCACTTTAACATTAAAATTACAAATATTTAGCTTTAAAAATAATTAAACTCAAAATAAGATCTGAGCAATTAGCATTTAAAGTTTATATATATAGTGTATTTCCACATAAAAATACAAAATAATACCAGTGACATTTAAATATGAAAAATTATTCCAAGAATTCTGTTTTTAAATTAAATAAAATGTGGGCTAAAATAAGATAAAATCAAATCAGAAATATGCATGAAAAAGTCTCTCCTTTTGTTAGCAAAACACTATCCAAAATAACTACAATCATTTACATCAGTACAAAGATATCTGGATTTAAAAATAGTTGCAATGAAAAACGGGGTTAATTTTTTTTCTGACAGTAAAAAATGACACTGTGGATCAGAAATCTGCAAAATATGCAATGAAAAAAATAAATCTGCATTAAAAAGGTTTACACTGTAGTTCTTACTTTTATACAAACATTAGAAACAGTATTGCACATCACAACACAGATTCGAGGTTAGTCAGCCTTTCAAAATGTGTTATATTCAAGTTTCAGAGCATCTATGAGGACAGGCAGCTGGGGCCTCGATGCAACAGGGGAGAATCTCAAGTGTTTTCCAAGAGTAGAATAAAACCTTCATGTTTTCGTCCTACAAATGAAATGTGCCATGTGGATAAAAATAAGAATCAAGTGTGTATCAAATATGTGGATGCTGTTATTAATGACATGTTTTGGACATTAAATTAGCACTGAGAGAGGATGGTGGTGGCGCGGGGGGGGGGGGGG
>BJFM01001681.1:69202-87315 GCA_016586285.1 Arothron firmamentum
TAAAATAGTCCTATTCAAATAGAAAAATACAATCAAAATCAAATAGTTTAGGTTTTTTTTGTCTACAAAAATAGTGAAATAAATATGATCTTTTACAAAAACAAGGACGCATAAAGAACAAAGTCAACAGTGTTCAACATAGAAAAGAGAACCTCACAAAAACAGCACGAGTCAAGTTTCACGGGTGAAAATATTCACACATGTTCACATCATGAGCCTCGGAGGGTGGGTGTGTGGGGGGGTCTGTGGGGGGCTTTATTTTCACCTCCGGTCCTCAAAACAATCAGACTACATTTATCATATATGATATCAGACGGCTGCTCTACTTGTACAGAATATAGATAAATTAAGACCACTGCTTCACACATTATAAATAAGCAACCATGAAAAAAAAAAAAAATTAATAAATCATCTGTAGAATAATAAATAGGTGGAAGTTTCAGAGAATCTACACCAGTAGTGAAACCACTTATAGGGGTGAAAAAGAAATAGAAAAGTAGTGCATAATATAAATGAGAACATAGATCATAAAGGGCTAGTGATTGGGTGAGAAGTGGACACAAACAAGTTCATTCGCAGTATCAGGTCAGTAACAGCACACACTCGACGCCTGAACACCGACAACCGAGGAGCACACATCAGGGCGAGTTACACGAAAAGCACGACACCAGAGCCACACGCTTGTACAGTACCAGACGGACGGGTCACACCACCGTCCCCGCAGAAAGATTGTCCCTAAAAAATGTTTTTTCTCTCTTGTTGAGCAAGAGTGGAAAATCGAACGAACGACACGAGTAAAACCAGGAGAGTTGAGAGACCTGGTGCCACCAACTGACACGTTTGTGGGGGGGGAGGGGTGTTTAGAACCGGGTCGGCTGTCTGAGCTGCGTTTGCTCGCCTTTAGAAGCGCACGGCGCAGGGAGAGTGAAGGCAGGTCCGATTCTCCTCCACATTATCTGTACTTGAACTCAACTAGAGCCTCAATCTACGCTACAAACACTCACACAGCACGGAGACGACACGAACACAAGCCACCGAACGACACTCTGCTTCTCGTCTTTTTTTAAGCCATACGTGCCGTCATGTCCTCACGATGACGGCCTCCACTAAGTCTACAGTAGAATCAATATCATGTTGATAACTGATCAAACAACAGATAAACATCGATGCATGCAAGTTTCAATTTTTTTTTTCAGCTTTGTCTGACTTTTTCTTTTTTTTCCACTTAGGCATCTGCAGTAGATGGTCATGCTACTAGACGTTTATGTACTGACATTAATTAGGATTTCAGTGGTTTCTTTTTCTTTTCCCTCTCACATCTATCTATAAATATGCTATTTGTGTAACTAAGCCTATTATAACATGCACTTTCCATGGCAATGGGGGCCATTAATCATCAAGTGCATACTGCATTTCATTTTACATGATTTAGGTTTATAAATGGCATTAAATATAATACCTACAGTACACATTATTCATATAGATGTATATATAGCAGCAAAGCTTCTAAAATAGCTTGTTAGGTATAACTGTCGATACCGTTAGCAAGAAACCGGATTTAGCATTTTGAGGTACTCGATGGGTCAGCAGGAGCGCAGAAACAACCCTATAATCTTTGTTTTTAATCAACCCGCTAGCGAGAAAGAAAGATCCCGTGTTAACGGTAAAATAACATCCGTTTAGCAGGAAATGTGTCAATTTTAAGGTTCCTATCATTTTGCTACCTTTGGTTAATGACGTGGGACAGGTGTCAACGTTGTAGAATCAAGGTTTTCCCAGAAATAAATGTGCACTACACGCACTGTAGGACAGCTAGCAGCAGACAGACAGACAGACGAGCTGCCCCCATGCAAAAACATTCTCATATCTACTTTAAATCTCACATACAAAAATAAGAATAACAGTAATAATAATTAAAAACAAAAAAACAAACCTACAAAAATCAATCTCTTTTTAAATCTCCTCTTAGAAAAGATGAAAGTACCACAAAAGAGTTGTAGAGCCTGAGATGTGAGGGGGGTTTTGGTGAAAAACTGAGGCCTGTTGTTTTTGGCTGCTACAAAAGATAAATAGATATATAGAGCATATACTGTATCGTGTTACATACTTGATTATACTGATAGCTTAGGAGAGCAGGAGGGGCCGTGCGACACTCTTATATCAGCTAGCCGGTGTTGCATTTCCCTTGCTTCTGACCGTGTCGACATAACCGTGGTCTCATCTCTAGTTCCAGCGGAAGTGGATCTGGCGTGGGCGGTCGGCTCCCTCCTTGACCAGGGGCTTGTGAAACTCTCGCCCGGCGCGGGAGTGGATGTTGGCCCAGCAGAACTCGCAGTAGTACTGCAGACAGGTGACATTAGCGCAGAAGAAGGGGGCGAACTTCCCTCCGCAGCGAGCGCCCTGACACTCGTCGCACAGCTGATCGTCCAGGACGTAGGGCTTCACCTCCACCTGAGCACAGATGTCGATTAGAGGCGTGCGTGACCACATACAGAAGGCAAAACAACGTGCGAGAGACACTGAGGAAAAAGCTGAGACGATCAGCCAGATTGGGCTTGAGCCCTACGTAGCAACAAGCTAGTAACAGGCAGTGTGTGGAATACACACCCTGGCAACGGATGAGTCACACACACGCCGTGACAGATGTGGTATTTGATAATGTACCCGCTTGTCAATGTCTCCATGCTGCAGCTGGACAAATCTGGCGCTGATGGCAGCGATGTAACTCTGCTGGTTAGAGAAGGCTACCCTTCCCGCCCCCTTTGGGTACTTCAGTTCAGGGTCAGTGTCAATCCCAGCATAGCACACTCCACCATAGAGACGGTCCATGATCATGGCCAGCTCAACTAATTAAAAGAGAAAGGAAAGATTCACACATTCAGGAAAAGGGTGAATATCAGCTTAGGAGAGGAGGGAAGTGCTGATGGGCTTTGATGACATACTAGCTCTGAGGGGACGAGGAACGCCGCCCACAAAGATGGTCTTGCGGGGATCGAGGGGCTGAGATCCATCCATCACAAAGTCGCTGTCGCTCAGGTTCCAAGGTCGAATTTGCACCTGATCAAAGTTGCATTGAAACGTAAATCTCCTCATAAGCTGAAAGAGCTTTGTGACGTTCAGTGGGATGAGCTTACGGGCTTGTCTTTGATGGTGGGGCTGGAGACACACAGGTAGAGCTTCCCATCCTCCTCCATGCAGGCTTCAATCAGAGCCTGCACTGAACTCTCCTCCTGGAACAGCAGGAATGCGTAACCTGGAAAACAGGCCACTACAGTCACAAACACCGCGAGAGACACAGTTCTGTCCACCTTCATATGCAGCCCGGGACAGCAAATCTAGCTATGTGCTCCATAACCATCTGAAAAATACAGCATCGGATATCTGCATCATCCAGCCTAACATGCATCTTTTGTCGATACCTTTTGGTGGGAAGTAGGATTTGCTCTCTGCTTTATGGGGCCAGTCCACCACCAGGTGACCAAAGCGGCGAAAGCTTGAGGTTATTTCATCTGAGGTAGATTAAAGAAAAGTGAGGAGGAGCAAACACAGAAACAAGCACATCCTGAAAAGCTGCTGCGTCGCCCTAACCTTCGTCTATGTCAGGAGGCAAACCGCCTACAAAAACTTTGCGGGAGAAGCGCTCAATTCGCTCCCCATTCTGGTGGGGGTAACAGTTGGGGGAGCCCAGGACTCCCGGGACACCCTGGTTGCCGTGTCCGTCGTCGAGGAGATTGTCATCAATGGGGAAGAGAGAAGAACGGCCTGTTGGGAAAAAAACAAACATGCAGATAAATCTAGACATGTCCTACAAACACACATGGAGAAGCACAAATCAAACGTACTCTACACACACACACACACACACACACACCCACACGGAACCCAAAGAAACAGCGTGTCATTGACAACTACATGAAGACGGGTAATGACGTCGGGGGTAATGACTCCTGAGACAAAGCAGCAGCTTTAAGGTTTGTCCTCAGTAATGTTGCAGCTAAACAGCATGAAAAAAAAAACTGTGGCGCAAAGCTGTTAATGACGTGGTATGGAGCCCCAACATGTTCAACACTGCCAGCCATAAGCAGGGTGGCACTGCAGGCAAAATAACAGCAATGGTTCCGCCGTTTTAAACCCCAGGGTTTAGGATTTAGATTAGAGATTTTAAAACTGGGATTAAGGAATACCTGTCGTTGTTGAATATGAATGTGTTTTTCTTTGAATGATGCTGTCCTTAATCTAGAGATTATAGTCCTTTAAATTTAAATTAAAATGACCAGAATTTATTCATAAAAGTCACTTTCTGACATTCCTATGATATAGACTTGTAGTATTTATTATATTGAAAACGTTGGGGTTCCATAGAGCAGAGACAAAATGCCAGCGCTTCAGATAAATAGTCTGGACACAAAACCAGCAGATTTACAAAGAGTTTTTCAATTGAAGCCTAAATGGTTTAAAGTCGACTTCAGGCTTTAGTTCAGTATCCAACACAGCAATGAAACATGCTACAGATGAAGGGAAGAGTTCAGATGCGTTTACCTCGGCGTCTCCCATAGCTCCTGGCTGCATGTGGAAAAGTACAAAGTGCAAGTTTCAGCTCTCTGGACGAGGTTAAAACACGCGTTGATCAATCACTTTGTCCAATCACCAGTGACAACATCAAATAATCCACTCATTCACTAAAACATGAGACAATTTAGATTTGATATCAATGACAACATTCAACGACCAGGTTCTACAGCTCAGTGGGACTCATTCCATCATATACGTTAGGTGTGATGGAAGCCACGATTCTACATGTTACATCACTGAAAAGCTCTGGATGTCCTCTGTTGCCAAGGACAACACGGGTCATCGGAGCAGCGTGCTTGGTCCCAGACACGTGAGCCAAACCAACAAATGAAATGCTGAGTGCAGGGACTCTGGAGGGAAAGCACCAGAAACACTAAAAAGAATGCTGGAAATGAGTTTCTCTGCTGTTTGATGCAGATTTGTAGCCTACTGAGCTCGTTATGAAAGAAGATTTGATTTTTAACCCCAAACTGAACAAATCTTTATTCCTGCTGGCACCAAACTCACCACTCCACCTCCTTTGACCCCACTGGAACACTGATGAGTGTTTCTGATGGGTATCATGTGACCCCACAGACCACAGTCACCATATCCCCCATGAGCTGAGTGGTTGAATGCAACCTCTGTACGTGTGTGAAAGCAGCTCAGCGGAAAGACAGAAAACTCCCAACAGAGTGAAATGGTGCTGAGTGATAATTACCGTTGAGCACGAGCAGGCCGTCAGCCCCGAGGTTAGGGCATCCCACACGGCCTGACGTGAGAAACACAAACACATCCTTGCATTTCTGTCCTTCACAGGCGTAATGAGTTGCCCAGCCCCTTACTCTAACCACCCCAACTAACGCCCTGACCCTGACCCTAACTTCAACCCCAACCTTGTCAAGTCTTAACCCTCAAACAGTCCTTTTTTTAATTTGTTTGGACCAGCCAAAATGTCCTCACATTGCTAGTAGAATGAGTATTTTGTTACTCGGTATGTAGCAAGCACAAGAACCCCCCCCCCAACANNCACACACACACACACACACACACACACACACACACACACACACACACACACACACACACACACACACACACACACACACACACACAATGCCTGTCTGTGAATTTAATCTGGGAGTGTTCTCACATGTCTGCAGCACACACTGCACTCAGCCAGAGACACAAAGCTGTTGTTCTGTCAGCTGACACCCTAGGTTGACATTACGGGAAATTAGAGGGAACTTTATAAAACGAAACATTTGTTTTCAATTAACACGGATAAATTGGTGCTTTCAAGCCTAATCGATCGTTCCCAGTTTAGATCTACACGTAGGACTCTGAGACCATCACGTGTGACACAGATGCAATTAAATAAAGTGTTTGCCAAGATTTTGTGAAATGTAAAATATTTCAAGTTCAAATATTTACTTTAAGTGTTTCTAAAACGAGATGCGGGAGTTATGAGATGCCAGGATAAGGCTGAATGTTTGGCTGTGCTACAGTTGTGTCAGCCCTGGTTAGCTAACATTCTAAGGCAGAACTGACTCCCCCTGCCCTCGCTTTCCTCTCACACAGACTCTCTGGATGGAGGCAAAAGCAGAGGCAGCCTGGCGTAATGAAAAGCACCCTCCTGTGTGGGAGGGCAAGTATTGCTGTCTGTCCTGCCTTTGTTTTACATTCTGCCACTGGGGGGCACTTTTACAGCAGATAAGTAGGAAATATTTATAGCAAAATACAAAAATAGAATGAGAATGCATGGATAAAATACAAATTAGAAATAAATGTCGGCTGTTGGAGGTTTTACTTCCTGAGGTCATTTTTTTGGAGCTGCTCGCCATGAAACTGCGCTGCACTGTCTTGTTAGCCGCGGCAGGGCTATAAATGGCAGAACCTACCCTTTCAAGCCCCTCCACCCCCTCCCCTTTCTCTCATCTCCTCTCTTGGCTGTCATGCACAGTGTGTGAAAGTGTGATCAGGTCTAAAATTAGTCTAGACCCCCCCCCTTGCTCCACGTCCTCTCCATCTGCTCCAGCAGGAAAAAACAAGACAACTGACCAAGAAAGGACCACAGGGCCTGAACAAAGGTTGGTAACGGAGACTAAGAATGGGAAAGACAAGCTAACGTAATGTGGGACGTGTCCTATTTTAAAGTGAAAGTTTAGCCGGCCAGTGAGGCCGTAAATGAGCTACAAGCAGGAGACAGGGTTAAGAATGGTGCAGTTATTTGACACTGCAGCTCCTCTGATGTCCAGCAACTGAGTCCAGGAGGCTGGGACAGTGTCACAATACAGGCCAGACCATCAGCAGCAGCCACACACTCCAGGTATCTCCAAGTATCGATGTCATGTGGAAAAATCACCCCAGCAAATACCACTTCGAGTAAAACTCTTGATGTATATAACACACATCCAATGGCAAAATGAGATTTTCTGGCAACTTACTTGAGTATCAAAGGAGCAGGAGAATGTAAAGTGAGTTCAAAATGATATATGCACATGTATAACTAAGTATATTTAACTATATAACTATTTATATTTTAATTTATATTTATAACTACTACATAACTCAGCTTTCCAGCCATCATCTTTGGCACAATCTGATCTATATTGTAAAAAAATTATTAGATTTGACATTAAAAACAGAAAAAAACTTCTTAGAAGTCAGAACTTAGACTATGCACATGTGACCCCAAGGACCTTCTGAATATTTCCATTAGTTACCAGTAACCATGGTGATTTAGTGATGCGTTGGAGTAACCATGCTACTTTTTTTCTGTGGCCACCTTGTTTGTGTGATTGCTCACACCTGCAGTGAAGTGAGACTGAACTGAGCGGTGAGGTGAGGAGCGCCATCGTGTCCCCCCCTCGTCAGCTCTGGTTGCTGCTCAGGTCAGGTAGCAGCAGGATCGGGAGCTGGAAGGTCACGCAAATGTGCAGCTGGTGGCAGAAGTATGAAGCTCTGAGCGGGGGAGAAAATAAGCTGCTGTGTGGAAAATCAACACGGCTCTGGGAGCAGCGGGGCCACCTGCACTGAACCGCTCGGGCCTCTTCGGCAAACATGATCGCTTCGCCACGAGCCCCCCCCCCCGACGCGCATAGAAAAGGAAGAGGAAGCCTTACTTTTCATAGGATCCTGCTCGGCGCGCATGATGTCAATCAGAGAGCTCTCCAGGGAGTGCATGTTGAGACTGTCGTACATTCTGGAGCGGTCCTGGAAAAAACGGGCAGGTGTGAGGTTTTAACTCGCCAGGGGAGGGGGGGCTCAGCGCCGCCGAAACATTCAACACATGTCACTGATGAGAGGTTCATTCCTCATGATTCAAGCACACGTTTGAGATTTGGCTCAGAAATAATAAAGCCTCTGAAAAGTGTGGGTATTTGGCTTAACATGCAAGAGATTTATGAGAATGAGTAGCTCACGCTTGGATTAACATTCTTTCCATATTTTTATGGACACGTGAGGAAACAACAGTAGCTCCCAGCATAAATCGCATTTTTCTACGCCTGTGCAAACACCCTCAAAGTTCACAGGTCGTCCAGGTTTTATGGACAGAATTTTAGTTTTAATTATGTGAATGTGGATCTGTTGGAACTTCACACCCTAGATATGAGGAGTATAGAGACAAATCTGAGCATCAATAACTGACTGACTCATATGGCAAGACTGTGGTGACTAAAATATCCCAGATCGCCTAACCTGCCTCGCCACACCCGACAAAACCGAAGTGAAAAGGTCAGCGCTTCATCCTCCGATGATGGATCGTTCAATGCCTAATGAGGTTCCATCAGGCTTTCCCATTTATACGTGACGGAAAAACACATTTTCAGAGCACTAAAAATAAATGACAAACGATGGTGAACCTGAAAGAGCCTCAGCAGAGGCTCACATGGAATTTCTGAGTCTGGATCCTGGTGCAGAGCTGCAGAGGACCGCACCCACATTACTTTAGTTCTTAAACTCGTCTTCTGCTCACACAGTGCCGCTTTCCCTTGAGCCAAGAAAAGCGTTGACACATCAGCTACTGTTCACAGATGACAAAGAAAATCCATCCAATGGAAACAACTTTCACACATGAACAGATCTACGGATGAGCCTTGGGGTGACAGTCAAGGCTGTAAAAACTGAAATCAACATATCGAGCAAGTGCGTTGCTGAAGAAACACTTGTTTTGCCTTTGTTGATTGAAACAGAGCAGACTTTTCCTGTTCATCATATCATTCCTGGGTGGTCCTCAGGGCTCTGGGATAGAGAGGCATCTAATTCCTCATCCTTGACTCATCGGACTGCACCATCGTGTAACCAAATCTAACAGCATTCCCACCTTCTCTTGTGAGTGGAAATCGTGGTCATTGCACAACAGCGCGTGAGAACAAAATGGATTAAATCCACTAATGAAGAGTAGACAATGTTTTTTAAAGCATTCCGTGCAAAAAAACTCAAGAGGAGCCTGGAATAAGCAGGAATATTGCCAGCTATATGATAACCAGCCTAGCAACAGACCGTGGTAGCCTGCAAAGCCATAGGACAGCTGCAGTGTCTGGATTATGATGACATAATCAGATAGAACAGTAGCAGCTAGATGATTTGCCAGATAAGACTGCGTGTTCGTTTGTGGACTAGTGTGAAGAATTCCTTTTTAATTTTTTTCAATAATCATCCTCACTCAAAATTTAGACATAGCAGCTGCACCTTTCTGATAATAGAACAAGACAGATGCAGAAAAACTAACACTAAGCAGCTGTCTAACAGTTTATTTTATGATGTCATATTTTAACATTAATCTTACCTTGCTATATTAGTGGTTATATTAAGGTTATATTTCTCCAGCTTAAAGGAAAATTGCCTACATTTGTATCATCATTATATTGTTCGTATGTAACCCTAACCCAAGTACAGGAAAACCTGTCTCTTTAATGTACATATGACAGTAAATGTCGAATCTCTGTATCTGTATCTGCCACAGTCTGGCTGAGTTTTAAAAAGGAGAGCACAAATAAAACTGGAACGACTATAAAAGAAAGCTGCAGGAAAAGGTTTTGTTTTGGATATTTTGGGTTTCTGTGTAATGTTATGGATTACTGGCAGATAATGGAAGCACATTAAAAAAATGATCAAATAAAGATGGACTGGAGTGAAAGCATCTACCGCTGTGTGAAGTCTAAAAAATGACGTAGGAGAGATTCATCACTGACTGCCAAACACTAAACAGAAAGGAAGGAAGGAAAGGACTTGGAATCTAAAAAATTCTAGGTCTGAGACTGTTTATGGAAATTAACAATCCATGGAGTCGGGCCTGTTTCCTGGAATCGGAAGCACACTTCTCGGGGCTTGGATCATTAATAATTAGGACACTTAGCAACAGTAAAACCATGAAGTGACATTGTTATTTAAGTGATATCAGGAGTAAGACTAACACTGGGGATTTTATCACTAACTATAATAGAGATGTTAAACATTAGTTTGTGGAATCATGACTTTTTTTCTTAAAGCGAAAGTTCAGCCTACAAATCAAAACTACCTAAATATAAAGAAGCCTAGAAATGGGTTTAAAAAAGAAAGCTAACAAATATTACTAACCTAGATAACAAAGATAGATGGTTAATATAATGGAGCAACTGACATAAATGCTCGGTTCTTGTCAATGAATAATGATTTGGTGTTTGGAGAAACCGTTGCTTCATTAACGTGCTCGCAGCACGACCTGGATTATCCTGAGCAAAGAGGGTCAATATAACTGGGAATGTACTTTTATGGTGCTATTCAACGGAGCAGAAACTGGACTCCATTAATGTGAGTTTGAGCCACACTACCTTTTCATCTTCAAATTAAAATGAATGACATATTATTAGAGTAATATCATTGGATCAAAATGGTGTTAAACATGAATGTAAATATCGTGGAATTGCGGTGATGAAAACATGTTATATGCCTTTGCTTGTGTCACTGTTACAGCGAGCACTCACAGTTGGGAGGTCCTTTCTTCTGCATGATGAGACCGTAGGCCTTGTGAACATTATGAGCTCCAGAAATAGGAAGACAGCCAGAGGCCTTTAGCTGTTTAACAGCTATTTCTGGATGTTAACGACTGTTAACTACTGTTTCTTTCTGCACAAGGGTCACCTCTGTAAACCGGACCACATCATGTAAATTACCCCCAATATAATCAAATATTGTCAACTAATACACAGATCATATCATACTGTGTATCAACTTGATTTTCTTACTATTGATCAATAGGGAATTTACCAATTACTGCAAAATATGTTGTTTTTTCAGGAACAACTTGTATAAATATGAAAGTCTGCAGATAAAATGAGCTCTATTATCTTTTCTTATGACAAAATCCAAAAAAAGATTCCTTGATGTGTTTTTTTTTTAACATGTAACTAATTAAATACTAAGAAAGCACAGAGACTGTTTACAACGTAACTTAGATCTGCAAAGGGAAAACAGAAGTGCTACTGTCTTTGCCCAAAAAACAGATTAATCCTATTTAGAAAAACAACTGATCTAATCTAACATGTTTACAGGACACAGTCAATGAATATTCAGACGCCTTAAAGATGTCACGAAGAGGCCACACCTCACGCAATCGTCACAACCTGATCCACATGGAAAGGACTAAGCATTATTTGGATCTCTGTGGTTGTGGACAAAAAGAGCTGCCGCAGCGCTGATACCTGAGCTCATGTGGCTCACCCCTACTTTAACAGCCCAGCCCCCACTTTGTTACACCTTTGTAAAACCTGCAGAGTAAATGACTTAACCGCCCTCTCACCATCTGATTGAAATGCAAACCTTGTTGGCCCTCAGATGGTAATTTGTATGTCTTTGCATTCAGAGCGTAGGTTGAAAAGCACTCTCAGTCTTTTTGAGTTTCAGCTTCATCAGGGGAGCTCCGTTTTACAAATCTTTTGTTTTTAAATGATACATCTTCCACCCTTTTAACACTGCTGACTCTCATTGCACAATGTTGCACAACACTCGAGATAAACCCCCATCCAATCACACAAACACACCATCAAAACATTTACCTGCAGGGGCAACAAGGTGTTGCTGTTGCTGTCTGTGCGAAACATGTTCTCTTCTATCCAGGATTTAGGCCCCAGTGATCCTCCAGAACGTGGGAACTTGGGTGGAGCGATGACATTACTAGAAAAGGGCTTCTTCAGGGGTGAGGCGTGGCTGACCGACCCAGGTACACCCATCCCGCTCCCTCTGCGGTGGTCCCGGCCCCAGGACATCCCCCCGGAACCCCAGCCATTGCCCTGGTGGCTGCCCCAGGGAGATGGTTTCACCATGGGCTGAGGAGACACAGACAGGGAGGGGCACACAGAGAGGATAGGTAAAAACGGATCATGGAGCAAAACTTTGCGTTGCATGGCTTATGATTTCTGTCATTTTATCCGATCTTTCTGCTCGCCAGCCCACAGCTGAGCGTGATCTGCTCCTGCAGTGGGTGGATAGATAAGAAGATTTAAGGCTTTAAGTGTAATACCAAGTATCCTCTACACCGCAACACCACCAGTGCAAGTTACACACACTCACTCTCCACCTGGACCTTCTGTCCAGCCTTACGCATGTCGACTATCCAATCCCATCAATCCCAGTCACGTGAGAGCTGGATAATGTGTTTGTCCAAGAAATAAATGTTCCTCAGCCAATATTTCGGATTTTCCTAATCCAGTGTTCGTGTTTAACAACCTCTAATATCAGTAACAATACACAGTGAGCCATTTTGAGTTTTTAATCAGGCAATACATTATGAAATCGATTTCTTACCCTTGAAATAAGACTAATATACTGTTCCATCTCTCTCATGTTCTTACGTAAGACACAAAAATCGAATCCATATATTTTTATTTTTATGTTTACTTAATTTTTAAAAATATCTGTATATGAAAATAGCATTTTAACTCTTTAAAAACAGCTGTTACGAAAGACAAATAGAAAATCTGTATTTTTTTAATCAGTATAACAGCCTTAATTGTGGAGATCGTCTATGAGTGTCACAGTGGTTATATTTGGAGGGCTTATCAAATATGTAGTAATCAAAGCAAAACAACAAAGGTGAGTGTGATAGCAGCTCCATAGTAACACACTCAGTCATATACACACGCCCAGTCTCTCTCTCTCTCTCTCTCTCTCACACACACACACACACACACACACACACACACACACACACACACACACACACGCACACACACGCACACACACACACACTTACACAAACAGCACCAAGATGGCTTCCTTTTACACGATTAAACATCAATTTAGGACACCTATCCCTGTAAGCTTTTGCATTCCCACTGACTGGGATGAGTCAGGACCATGTGACTACATCCTACTGCCAGCTTCCAGGGTGGAACAACAGCTAGATTCAGCGATGCTCCCTCATTTCCCAGTTCACCCCTCCCTTCGAACCACTGCCTCGGCAGGAGAGAGTTCGGGCTTTGCAGGGGACGTAGCACATACATTATAAGAAAAAAATGTACACACTGAGGCCTTTTAAGGAGAATATTTCATCGCACTATGCTGTCTAACCTCAGGACATCCTGTGGTGCTGCTGAATTTGAATTATGGGAGGTTAAAACATCTTGATTTATACACATTAAAATAGAGCTGCGGTGAGTCTGGGTTCCATTTTTGGAAATCATCTTTGGTAATATTAACCATGAGAGAGATAAATGGGATATCAGAGCCGATGTGTCACCTTCATGTGATTTATGGCCTGCAGCAGCTCACCTGGTGTTGGTTGTAGTTGTTCCTTTGCTGGAGGAAGGCGCCCTGCTGGGGATGCATCTGGGGACTGACCGGGGATCTGCGACTTTGAGCCTGCTGAGGGACGTTTATCTGGGGCGAAAATGGTCCGCTGAAGCCTTGCACATTAATCCCGGCACACGGATTAGCTGACAGCGGCGAAAAACTCTGAAAGAAGGCCGGGTTGATGGAGGAAGGGATACCTGGGTAGAAGCCGTTGTCAGAGTCGGCGTTGGGCATCTGGTTAATGGCGTTGGCGTGGATGGGGTTGATGGAGGTGGGGGCGGGAGGGGGCGATGAGCTAGTCTGCACGGACCATGGGGTTCCGAAGCCGGGGAGAGAAGGTGAAGAGGAGCCTACGCTGGCGCTCTGCATCTCTTGGGCGGGGAGATTCGGAAAAGCGGCGCCTAGACCTCCGGACAGCATGTTGCCGGTGCTGCTGCCGCCATTGCCATTTATATGGTGGGCGATAGGGGAGTCCATTTGGAGCTTGTGTGGTTTTACGGAAGTGGGCGATGACGACGCAGCATCAACTTCAGCCTCTTCCACTGGAGAGCCGCGGGGGTCGGCGGCGCTGTGCTCGAGCTGCCTCTGCGGCAGGTGACTGAAAGCTCCGCGGGGTGGGGGCGACTCTGCCGGGCAAACTTCGGTGTGCTGACCTAGCTGCTGATGTATTTGTTGGCTGTGCTGAAGGTCAAAGATCGACTGCGTCGGGTAAAAATCTCGACCGAAACCGGCGAAAGCTACCTTCTGGTTCAGTCTGTTATAATCCGCTGTGAATGAGTCCAGTTGGCTGCGGGGTTGGTTCTGGTCTTTCCTGGATTTGCTGTTGCAGCTCTTTTCCTCGGTTGACGGGGGTAATTTCGTGGTATTCACCCCCACAGGCTCATCCTGCATGTTTTGCTGATGCGCAGCAGCTGACAGGAACAGAGAGGCGACGTCTGAAGGGCGAACCGGGATGTGACTGGCCCCGGAAAACCGGCGTAATGTCGGTCAGACGGCGAATGGAGACCGAATCCGTCCTCTGAATCAAATACCTGTATGCGTTTGAAGCTATATTTAGCTTTTTCGTTTCTCGGTGAGCCCAGTTTAAACCGAAAAGCCTACAAGCAGAAACAGAGAGGAGGGGGTCAGGCCTTCGCTAGGAGTCGGTTCTTTCAGGTCTTGGTGTCGCTTTCACTCGGTGATATTATAATTTCTCTGAAAAAACCCCCGAGCCTTTCTTATGAATTTCGGCCTTGTCGACTAGCTTAGCCCGTGCGGTCCATTCCGGTGCGACCGTTCTACCCCCTCCTCTGGTTACCGGCTGCGCTGCTGCGGCAGAGGATTAAAGGTCCGCGACTCAAACTACGTCACGACCGCGTCACAATCGGTGCGCCCGCCTCCGCCAGCCTCGAGCCACGGCCGAAAAGAGGAACCGCATTGTTTACGTCATTTTTTTCATTATTCATAAAGTGCAGTTGGCCTACACCCTCACTCAGCACCGGCAGGCTGATTTATTGAGAAAAATATCATAACTACTCCCCAAATAAAAAAAGTAGTGAGACTACCATTTGTATATTAACTGTACAACCTAGGCAGCGACCCTTTTCTGTTTGCAGGGTCTGGAGCATAAAAATTGCATTCATCCACAAACACACAGGATTCACATTTTAAGTCTTCAAATATTGTCCCTTAAAAGGACTTCATGAATTATTTAGTAATACTTAAACGTTAACAGTCAATGTCCACAGTTTCCGTCAGAGCCAGGTCCATTTGTATTCTGTCCACACCGGTCCACAGCGAATAATTCCGCGTCATTATACGCACAAGCGCTAAATATAGTTTTTTGTGCTGGTCAAAGAAGATGATTCCTCTTAATATTGTTTATATTAGAGAATTCAACCCCAAACAACTCAATTTGTCTAGTAGTGATGCTTATCTATTACTTCTAAATGGATGAAAATTAAATTCAGCTCAAATTCAGTTTATCATAGCAATGATGCCATATTCGAGTTGTTTGGTTGAAACTTACTGGTGAAACACAAACAAACCCACCTTTTACCACTACCACCTTTTTCTACCACTTTTTTTATTTTATTTATTTTTTTAATTTCCAGGTTGAATACATTACTACTGCAGTGTTTATGTGTGAGTGTGCTTCCTAATGAGGACAGATACTAGAGTTGCACAGCAATGCGCAGGATCAACCTACCATCTGGTGGCTGCTAATGACGAGGGCTTAGCTTAGCACGAAACTACGCACAGCTTTCACACTGCATTGTCACCTAAAATATGTTTTTAAAGTCAGAGGCTTCTAATTATAAAAGCATCGCAGTTTGCAGGAAATATGCTGACAATCCATGATGTCTACTGGGAGCCTGCCAAGGATGAACGCATGAATTATCATCATTGTTACTCTTTTCATTCCCTCCACCACACATTTAGTAGTGAGAACTTTCAAGTAACATGAGCCTCACTGGTGAAATGGATTGAAGCCTACGATGACAATTTTCGTAGCACCTTTGACCTGTTTTAAGATGTAAAGAGACAGAAGACACCCCCCCCCCTTTTTTTTTTTTTTTAATGAAATGCCCCCTCAAGAGGTCCCAGATGGAACAGTCCCACCAGTGAGGGGGCAGGTGTGGTGGCGATGGTGAAGAACGCCAGTGATTTCCAGGCCCAGTCAGTGCTGGAGGGAGTTAAATGGGGCAAGCTGCCAGCTGCTGGTGTCTGACGATGATGAGCTGGAGGAGGATGAGGGGGGTGGGGGACCAGCCAGAGCAGGTGGGCTTGCAGTGGAGGTGCTGTTGAGTACAGAGGGATGGTTTTGGGGGTCTGATCTGTGACTCACAGCTGCCCGGCACAAAATGTGACTCACCGATGCAAAGGACTGATGTGGGCGCAGTTCTGCTGTTTCATTCCAGCTTTAACTGAAACAAGCAATGCACAAGCAAATATCAGTATGGACACGGAACTATGACCTGATCACACATGTGGATGCACCAAGGAGATCACTGTGAGAGCTCAGTTCACACAGCCACGCTTCATTTAAACTCGGTTACTGGTTATTCTGGTGCTCTTGTTATTAGGAAGCACCTAGCCCACTGAGAAATATCAAATTTCACTGTGCTTCTCAAGCCTGAAATATGTAGGTTTGCGTGAGAGCGGACGGCTGTCACACTGCAGCTGCAGTCGTCATAGCAACAGGTAATCTGCATTTCCTTTTGTGGGGATGATTACTGTGTTTGGCGCTCTCTCTTTCTGTCTCTCGCTCATCACTGAAGGGTGGAGCGGATTGATCAGCTCATCCCGTTTGACAGACCTATCCATCAACCCCTGATAAATCAGTTATGGGATGGTTGAGGTGTATTCCCATTTTCACAAGCAAGTATGTCACACAAACTAGCTTCACAGGACTGGAGGTGTCACTGACCTAAATGTATCATTAATTAAAAAAATGGGATGGATTTTTTTTCCCCCAAATATGACAGTACATGGTAGCACTTTTTAAAATTTATGATAAATATCTGAATAGCACCAATCCTGCTACAAGAGACACAAACAAAACCTTTGTCTGCTACTTTCTGGTTAATAAGAAAGCCATAATCTCTTTGTTATCACTTGAGGGGACGGGTTGCATGAATTAAGTTAAACTTTATTATTGTCTCTTGTACCGGGGGCTCGTGGTGCTCCTGTTCTTGTTTGACCTGAGGTTATAATTTGCATGGCGGTCTGCTGTTTTAATGCTTGGTCATGGGAGGGTTTTTATTCACATTTTCATCCAGCATGGCCTCCAGGATGAAGGTGCCTTTGTTGCTGTAAATTGTCCTTTTGTTGTGTCTCTGTGGGCACTGAATAGCTCTTTGTACTGTGACAGATAAAGCTTCTGCAAACAGTCATCACACTCACACAGACATGCAGCCGGAGATCGCGGTGACGATGTTATATCCACGTTGGGACACAGCTTACAAACGCATTGACATACAGTGTGAGAGTGGATGAGCTTATCTCTTATCCATACCGGACCACACCTACTCAGTTTACACCAGAATCAGTCAAAGGGTTCCTCCCATCTCTAATTGGTATTATTTTGTGAGATTGGATGAGCAGGTTGGTATCACAGTTGCACATTTGCATTTTATGGCCTGCTGCAGAAGGCTTGCAGCAATGATGAGGGTGGCTTGTTTGTGGTTGCAGGTCTGGGACCAGTCAGGCACATCTGTCACGGGGTTTTTTTTTTGTTTTCTTTTCTTTAACAGAGTTGAGGGCTGTGATTCGATGCGTTCTTTACATGAATATGGTTACCTCAAAAGATCAACCCTCTCCTCAATTTATCTTTCATCATCTTCGATCCACTTGATCCATTTTTCTTTGTCTTTGTCTCATGACTCTTGTCACTAATCCTATTCCCAATATTCCCAAGAGGGCTCTTCAGCGATTGTGTTCATGTTACATCTGTCTGCTCTCTTGGCTACAGCTTGTGTGTGAGGGAGAGACATGGCGTTATCTTAATGTCAGGGTAAATCTTCTTTGGTTGCTGCACAGAAGCCAGAGCTCTGTTTTAACAGCAAACACACACATGAACAGATAACAGCCTGTAGCCTTTTGCTTTCCATAGGCCATTTATTTGCACACAAATACATGGAAAGCAGTGATGCGCACACACACACACTAACACACGCGTGTGGTTTTGGTGTGTGTACACATGCAAACACACACCATTGACATCAGACAACGGTGGGATCAGACATATGGGGGTACTTTCACTGCTTTCACACACACACACACACACACACACACACACACACACA
>BJFM01001681.1:98893-125907 GCA_016586285.1 Arothron firmamentum
GGGGGGGGGTTGTACATTTACAGACCCGTGCAGCCTGGACACAAGTTTCACTTTATTATGCTACATACATATAACCTCATGGATGTTTAATCTGAGCTGTGTAATCTGTGGTTAAATCGGCTGTCTTGGAAGCAAACCACAGAAAAGCGCAAAGAGATTATGCAGGATTAATTTGTCTGCGGATTTGATGCCACACAATATTTCACGTTTCAATATTCCATTTGTTTTTCTAAATATATATATCAGTTGGCGCGCCTGACTTCATCCACAGGCCCACCATTTACACAGGCCTGCAGTTTGCTTACACGCAGCAAATAAAACCCTCCGTCACTGGACAAGAGCCCTCGCCACAGTCTCTACGTTAACAAGCTGTTAAGATGGCCAAGAACACCAAACCTGCTTTGCTTGGGCCAGGTCCTGTGTGGTTCCTTCCTTGGCCCTCGTGGACTCTGCGCATGGCCCGGGCGTGACAGCAGCGATGGAGCTCACTAGCGAGGGCCCGCCATAAATCTGCTTTAAAGCAAACACACGGAGGCTCCGGGTCCCGCCAGGCGTCTTGTAGGGTGGAATCTGAAATGTCTCTTTATTTGTGTTGAAATTAAACTGTCTTTTATTCCCTCCCGTTCTGTTAATGAGCTCCATGTGGCAGCAGGCAGGAGGCTTATCCGTCTTGACAAGGAGCTGGAGGGTAGGCGAGAGGGAGAGCGGGTACACAAAGCGAGGAGAGAAAGTGGAGGTCAGGGGCAGTTTGGTGCACACAAGCTCCACAATATATATAAACACACACACACACACACACACACACACTGGGGTCCATGCTACACTCCAGAGCCCCGCTCCTGGGCGCATCTGTGGATGAGATGGCTGAATTCCTGCTCGCCGCTGATGTGTTTTAGCTTTAATCATATGAAGGGTTTTAATCGTCCCGTTGATGGAGGTCAGTGAAACTAACGAGTCCGCCCGGGACGGCGCGGAGATATTATTTCGGCTCGGCTTTTGACATGATTCGCTGGTAATGAAGCAGAATTAGGGTCAAAGCTGTTAGAGTGGCAGCTCAAATGAAAGGATACAGCCTCTCAGGTCACACGTATGGATAATGGAGAGGGGCTGCTGGCTCCTTTTCTCAGTTTTCTCGGTGTTACGTGTCAAAGGCAGCAGTGGGAATAACAGTGGTTATTATTTTCTCCCTTGCGTGCTGTATTCGTCCTTTTAACTTGCTACAACTATCTCACATGTTGCCACGACCTTGCAAGCAGTCCAAAAGTCTCAAGCTAATTAAAAGTGTCAGGAAAAACAAGGCTGTGGTAAAATTGGGAAACTTTACAGTTTCTAATCAAACATTACGGTTTAATTATTTCCAGATGCAGCTTTTTTTGATGTGTTGTTCGGTAGCGGAACTGTGCGCCTTTGTCTTTTGGATGGTGACCCAGCACAGCGTTCAGCTGTCATCTCTGCATTATAGACAGTTAATACGGACCGAGGGGATCAGCGCCCGTGGCCCAAATGGAGCACAGGCTCAGTCACGGGTTTTAAATCAGCCAGGTCACATGTGAGGCTCACTCTGAGGGGGGCACCCACGACCGTGATCATGACAGTGGGGAGCAACTGTGGCTGACAGGAGATGCTTACAGTAATGACATCAGCGGCTATGGCGGAGCTGCGCCCGTGTGGGTTTCGGGGACCGTACGCCAGTTCTTCTGGGTACTAATAGACTTGTCTTTGTTCCAACTGACACGCTTCTGAAGTGGAATGAGACAAGACGAGGCGATAAGGATCTCCTCCCTCTGTGAGTCAAACCTCAAAGTCCCACTTAGGCGGCTTCCCTTTGACTCTCTGAAGTTTGCGGTGCGGTGGGAGGCTGAGGCTCAGACAACACAGACGGAGACACTGACAGGCTCTGTCAAGGCTTTTTTTTTTTTTTTTTTTTTACCTCCCCTCTGTTGGTGTTTTTAACGGCAGAGACTGCAGGGATGAAGCCATGGTGTAATATGGCAGCGAGTTCTCTGATGGAACCTATCTGCAGCGAGCGTGGGGAGGAGCTGCAGAGGTGGGCCCCAGTCAAGTGAAAAGAGCACGCTCTCTGTGCAAAGAAGAGATTGCTCGTTAGTGGAAAAAGTGTGATCGAAAGAGAGAAAGGGGAGGGCCGAGAGAGAAAGGGAAAAGGGAGGGTCATTAAAAGGACACCGTCTCACTTGCAGTAAATGGCAGCAAAGTATCTGGCTAATCTGCCATCATTACGCTGATTAAATCACTGGGGATTTGGCGTTCCCATCAGCTGCGATCAATGGGGTAAAATCAATGGAGAGGGGATACGTGAGAGGCACTCAGCCACAGTCAGCTGGGCCTCATCCTGAGCCACAGCACAATCTGCGGGCTGCAGCGCTAAACAATTTTATGTGAGCGTCAATAAACCTTAAATGACATGGATTTGGGGGATTTTTATATTAAGCGTGTTGTAAAATGCGCCATGAGTCCTTGCAGCATATCTTTTATTTTTGCATGTCTGTGTCTCATTCCACCCCCCTTTTTTAAATTTCTGTCCAATTGAGTTTCGCTGGCGCACAAGTTGAATTTTAAATGTCATTAAAACCAAAACTTAAATGACAATTGGAAACAGACTTTAACAGAAAGTAACGTGTAGCGGAGGAAAATGAAAGCAGAAGGCTGTAATGTCTGCTGCCAAAGCCGTGCGTTGCCAAATGGAACGGAACAGTTTTGTTTTAATTAAAGGAAAGAAAAGATAGGGGGAAACACACACACACACACACACACACACACACACACACACACACACACACACACACACACACACACACACACACACACACACACACACACACACACACACACACTCAACTTCCATGACAATAACATGTGAGTATAATTCATATGTATCGTTAATGTTGGTATATATAACACAAATAAAGAAATCTACATTTTGAGTAATATGCTTATTTGTATTTAATGTTGAAAGTCATGAGAGGACACATGTAGACCCTGTGTTTTCTTTAATCATACATCAGTTTAACACAAACAATGGACACAGATCTGGCTCCAAACAGGAAAAAGCAGCCAATCAAATGCTCTGATTTTCATAATATGTCAGTGTTTGACTGCGCAGAGAACCAGCAATCACCAAGGTTGTGCTTTTCAGATGCAGTGCTAGCTCCAGGTGCAATCACCAGCAGGTCACACCAGAGGCAGCTGCCATTCTTTTACTACAACCCACCAACAGAGGATGATCAGAAAGCTTTGGTTTTGGTGTTGGAGGACTCTCATGTCATCCATTTGTTAATTCAGTAAATGGCAGAAATTTAACCGATCCTGCAGCCCTGGACATCAAAAACCAAAGAGTCTTGGCTGAAGCGTTTGTCTTCTGTCTTTACAGGATGAGGCACTATACAGGTTGGAGTGTGGCGCTGCTGGTGCTGCTGGTGCTGCTGGGACTGGGGTCTTTGGCCCAGAAGCTGCCCACCCGAGACGAGGGACTTTTCCAGATGCAGATTCGAGACAAGTCGCTTTTTCACGACTCCTCCGTGATCCCAGATGGAGCTGAGATCAGCGGCTACCTGTTCAGGGACACGCCAAAAAGGTAAGGAAGGCAAACACCGACTGAACAAATTGCATAACCCTGGTGATTCAAACTGTCTGTATGTGACTATAAGCTGGACGTCTGCAGCTGACTGCACAAGTTCACTTCCTGTAAACAGATGCTGTGGAACACGATCTATTATGTTGATGCAAAAGCTAAATAATAAATGAGAGGGTCGTGTTTGTGTAATTGAGAGTCTGTTTGCTCGGAGCTGAGCGTTACCCAAGGTCGGTGGTGCAGCAACAACCACAGTATTGTTGGTCCGACTGTGCTTTTCCCCGCAAATTATTCAGGCCAACGACACAGGATGAAGGATAAGGATAAAGAAATGACAGTATTGGTCATTTAAACACCTTATTTCTGCAGGTACTACTTTGTGGTGGAGGAGGACAACACACCCTTGTCTGTGACGGTGACACCTTGTGACGCTCCTCTGGAGTGGAAGCTCACCCTGCAGGAGCTGCCAGAGGAGGCCAGCGGCGAGGGCTCAGGTATAACTGACATCAGGCAGCCATGGAAGAGCTTAATGACACCTTATACGGAAAATCACTGTCCCCTAGGCGCACTTGAACGATGCAGTGACGCTAGTTTTGGTGTTTCGGTGGGTTTTAATTAAGTCACAGTCGCAGCGTCTAGTCTGACCACTTATGATGTCTGACTCGGCCCAGGCTGACGTCTGTAATTTCGGAGAAGAGCTCCACTCTGCTGCAGTCGCTCTGTCGACTCAAAGCCATTATGTCCCTTTACTTAAGCCGCCTCTGTCGCCTTTACGTAAATCCTGCTGCGCTCTGCCTTCCTTCCTCTTTTTCTTGCCTTTTTTCCCCCCTGCCTCATCTGAAAACGTTCTCCATCTGGAGGGCGTCCTCTCGGCGCAGGAGAGCGTGCCAGATGACCATAGCTGCGGTTTAAAGCGTAGATGTTTGATGTGAGCATATATTTGAATATCAACACATGGAGCACCTGGGCCTCTGTCTGTTCCCTTGTCAGATGAGATATTACAAAATGATTTATTGGGGGGCTGCTGCACTTTGCCTCAAGAGAAAAGAATGTTTCTGTAAGTAGGAGAAGAGTGGCAGATTGGGACCCAACGCACGTGGCATCGCTGGAGGAGGGAGAGGGAGCGTTAGCCAGTTGAACCAGTGAACTTTTTCCCCTCTTTGCAGCTCTAGTGGGAGCAAATCTTTGAGCATTAATTTTTAGTACACCACTGAGCACACTCTGGTTGACAAACATAATATTATGCTTGGGCTGTGTCTCCTTACAAGGCGCCTCTTTGTAGCACGGCTTCCCCCTGAAAAGCCGTCAGTGCCGGCCTGTGATCTTTGGGGATGTTTGGAGTGAAAACATGGCTGCCATGTGAGCGGCTAATCATCCACAAGGCTTACAGAGTGTCACCCTAAGCCCTCAGAATCAACACATTTCATTATTTTTAGCACGATTGGAAATTATTTCTCATCAAAGCCTCAAAAATAAAAAAAAACCAAAAAAAAAACCACTTTATACATTCTTAAGTCACGTTTACAAATTTGACAATATAACAACAAGACATTGACTGTATGAGACAATGCACCCTCCCATCTTATTATTCCATTAATCTTGTATTATGCTAACGCTGTCTTCATGAGATGAGCCTTATCATTTGAATACTGCCATTCGTCATTCAAATAGCTGGCTTGTGTCTGACTCCTGTCCTTTTTGATTTGGTTTTCCAGGAGAGCCGGAACCTCTGGAGCAGCAGAAACAGCAAGTAACCGTGGACGAGGGGACTGAGCTGTTCACCTACAAGGGCAACGATGTGGAGTCCTACGTGGCCACCAGCACGCCCTCTGGCCTCTACCAGCTGGAGCTTCTCTCCACAGAGAAAGACAGCAACTTCAAGGTGTATGCTACCACGACTCCCGAGTCCGATCAGCCTTACCCGGAGCTGCCCTACGACCCCCGCGTCGATGTGACGGCGCTGGGTCGCACCACGGTCACACTGGCCTGGAAGCCGACACCAACGGGCTCGCTGATGGGTCAGCCTGTGCAGTACTGCGTGGTAATCAACAAGGAACACAATTTCAAGAGCATGTGTGCCGCTGAAGCTAAAATCAGCGCCGATGATGCCTTCATGCTGGCTCCGAAACCTGGCAGAGACTTAAGTCCCTTTGACTTTGCCCACTTTGGCTTTGTCCCCTCTGAAATTGGTTTTGGTAAAGACCGAAGCCTAACAAGCAACAAGATCTCACGGGCTTATGCAGCCAAGCCCAGAGCAGCAGACATTCAGAAGCTGTGTATCGGCAATAAAAACATTTTCACCGTATCGGGCCTGAAGCCAGACACGCAGTACTACTTTGATGTCTTTGCTGTCAATTCTGCAACCAACACCAGCACCGCGTATGTGGGCACGTTCGCCCGCACTAAAGAGGAGGCCCGTCAGAAGACGGTGGAGCTCAAGGATGGCAAAGTGTCAGAGGTGTACATCAAGAGAAAGGGCAGCAAGTTCCTCCGCTTTGCTCCTGTGTCTTCCCACCAGAGGGTCACTCTTTTTGTCCACACATGTCTGGATGCGGTGCAGGTGCAGGTGAGGCGCGACGGCAAGTTGCTGCTCTCCCAGAACGTGGAGGGCATACGGCAGTTCCAGTTGAGGGGGAAGCCCAAAGCCAAGTACCTGATCCGTTTACGAGGCAGCAGGAAAGGAGCCTCCACCTTGAAAATCCTGGCCACCACAAAGCCCAGCAGCAAGCAGCCCTTCCCCTCGCTCCCGGAGGACATGCGCATCAAGGCCTTCGACAAGCTGCGCACCTGCTCCTCCGTCACCGTGGCTTGGCTGGGCACGCAGGATCGCAACAAATACTGCATTTACCGCAAAGAGGTGGCCGACAATTACGGCGAGGAGCAGCGACGCCGGGAGCAGAACCAGTGCGCCGGGCCGGAGACCCGCAGGAAGGCAGAAAAGGTCTTGTGCAAGTATTTCCACAGCCCGAACCTGCAGAAAGCTGTGACTACAGAGACCGTCACGGGGCTGGAGCCAGGAAAGACCTACCTGCTGGACGTTTATGTGGTGGGACACAGTGGCCACTCAGTTAAATACCAGAGCAAACTGGTGAAAACAAGGAAGTACTGCTAAATGACTCTGCAAAGAAGAAATCTATTCTAAATATATATATTAAATAAGTTTATTTAACTCGAAGTGATATTCTACTAAGGAGCGTATACAGACTGACTACTCACACAGCGGATGGGCCTGTGGCAGTACCAGAACTGTTTGTCAAGGAAGATATCAACCTGTATATTTATGTTTACATTGATGCGCCTCTGGGTAGCCCATCGCGTGAGGTGCTCCTCGTCTTGACATCACGTTGCCACTGGCGATTCCGAATTTTCAAAGATCATCTTTCATCTCGTGCATTTTCTCCGTCGCTGCATGGCGTTTGCTTTTGTCCGTCCTGTTCGTGCGTTCCTTGTTCGAATTACTGAAGGAGATACGGTAGCTGCCCGCATTGTATAGATCTCGCTCAGTGCATATCCATGTTTTAGGAGGAGTTTAAATTATTTTATACTTTTTCTTGCTCTTGCCTTTTGATTGTCTTCTCGTTATTGACAATAATAACTGTTACGATTCCAGTTTTATGAGGAATTTTCTTGTAGCGCAGACATTCCCTTATGTATCTCAGCCAGTGTTTGCTCTAGAGCCCATCCTGAAAATGTGTCCAGTGCTGGAGATCTGTGTTATAGTCACTGTGTGTCACATGTACAGAGATGTCCTGCCAATATTCATGTACATAAACTCTAAATATAGAACAAGTAATCCCTCTGTCACCCTGGGTGTCATGTTCTTTTGCCAAGAGGTTAAGATCACAGTTTCTGAGACGAAAGAGTACACTGCACATTGTGTGAAACGGGGCTCACGTGAGTGGAACTTGATCCTTTGAAATTCTTTTGCGAAAATACTTTTTTCGGATCACGCAAATGTCCACTGCAACCAAGTAAGGTGTACATATTCCCACTCCGTCATAATAAACGAGCATTGTACTGTAGCGGAAGCGCGAGTGCATTTCCTTGTCTTTGTTGGAGAACATTTCTATTTTTTGAGCGAGGATATTTTTAGACGTTCACTCGCAACATTTTGAAAGTGCTGCTCGGCATAAAAGTCAGAGCAGTGAGAGCACTTGCAAGAAGGAGTGTGGGGCAGCTCAGACAGGGCTGGGATGGTGCTCTGAATCTGGCTCGCATCTCCAGCTGTGGGGTTTGTAGGTCAGATACAATTGCTGCATAAGTTCTAGTAGAGATACAGCGTAGAAGTGTTTTATACTATAGTTATAGTACCTTGTATTAGGTTGTAAAATATGGGAAGATATTAAAATACGGCTAAAATACAGGTACATGGTTGCTGGAGTGATCCGAATTGAACTAGAAACTTATAGTAAATGTCATTACTACTTTACATTTTCAGGTATTCTTTGACTATTATGGTAGTATTAAGTAGTAAAATTTAAAAAGGCATACTTTTTCAAATGATTTCTACTGCTACACATTTTTGAGTTTGTCTTAAAATACTGTACATGGTGGGGTCTTGAGTGATTGGATCTATTTAACTTTAAAAAAAAAAAAGGCATTTAAGAAAACCCTTTCAATTTACTGATCTTCCAGAGAGACATTCACATGCAGAAAACACCAGCCAACAAAGGACAGTGTTACGACAAAGATCAGGTAAATCAAACAGAAAACAGCAATTAAAATCCCACCACCTGCTCTTGTTGTGCTGTAGGTTCATGTTATTCCCTGACATCCCCATATTTTCCATTGCTCCTTGTGCTGAAACCTAAAATTAACTCCGCTGACGGTAACGAGTCTGAAGCCAATCACAAGCCGCTCAGGCTCCTTCAAAATTTGCGGCACATTTGTTCTACAATTTGTGGCCTCCATCAGCACATTTGCAATCTGCATCATATGACCAGTAGGTAGTGACAAAATGTGGGAGTGTTTTCAACATGTTTTATTAAATTAATGAAGTTATCCGCTGGTGATTTGTCTCTTTTGTCTCAGCAAAAACGTAGTGGTGCTACCACTCCAAAAACATTATAGAATCATTTCATTTCACAAAAAAAAGACAGTGTTTTTGCAATTACCTTTGGAACCAGTCCCATTTCAAATATATAAAAAGCAGATGATAGGAAACCAAACAAGCCGCAGTCCTGCAGTCTTTCTGCTGACCCCTACCCTTTATTTAAGTGACTACACCGTGACTGGAGAACTGGTTGACTTGCAGTAGTGTCCAACCATTAGAGAGAGTTAACCACAAATAAGAAAAGAGAAAAGCCAGACACACGTCAGTGCGCATATCCACACGTTCCAATTAAGAGCAGTCTCAGGTGAATGCCAATGCTCTCTCTTTTGTGGCCAGAAAAAGCAGCTGCTGCTCTTGCATTGCCACGTTTCCATCATGGCCCTGATTCTGGGGAGCCGCAGCTCACTGTCAGTCATTCTGCGTCTGGCCAGAGGAGATGCATGCAGGCCCCACCTGGCTTGCATTAACCTGCTGTTGCCCTGGAATAATGCGGAGGAGCTTCTACCCAGCAGCGCCACAGAGCCGCACAAATATCCACGTCAAACATCGGGGAATAAAAGTTACGCTCCTGCTGTCGTGCACGTGTGCGAAGTTGTCCTTGTATTGAAAAAAAAAAAAAAAAAATGTGCAGAGACCCCTGTCCAGCAGGAGATCTCCTCACAAACACTCACACAGTTGTACACACAGAGAAAGCTCTGTGTGAAGCTAACCATCTGTGGGCTTGTGTTTATCTTCTGCCTGGTAATGAGAGCGGGCCTTTGATGTATACGTTTTGTATATATGTGCGCAAACGGAGCAGGCTGAGGAGTGGAGACAGACATGGAGCGGTCGGGTAGGAAGTGAAAAAAAAAAAAAAAAAAAGAAGACCTGGCTCATATTCCTGGTTTGGCTGGTTCAACTTCCCACCGCATAAGATTCAATTGTGTACAAGTTAATTAAGTAAACGCACAACTGTCCAGAACTGTGATGTGATTAAAACTTAAATTAAAGGCAGTTTTTTTCTCATCCGAGATGATCAGAAACCTGGAATATTCACACACCCAGTCATTGCCCGTCTCGTCTGCCCACCAGTTGCAAAACCTGATCCTAACAAAATACATTTTAATCTTGAAAACAACCGGAGAACATGCACGCTATCTGAAAATGAAGCGGATGTTGACAACATTAATAGGCACGAGCTCTTGATTCAGTTTAAATATGATAAGTCATGTACGACCTGTCATACCTCCACCCTGCTGCTAAACTCACTGAATTGCTCTTCTGCTGTTATTACTACTGATTCAACTTGACTCAAAACTTTAAAAAGCAGTTAAAGTTATTAAATCAAATGCAGTAACATAGACTTCTGCAAAGTCAGTTCATACCAACAAGGTCCTGGGTTTGATTCCAGCTCTACTCCAGGTTTACTCCAGGCTCTTCAGTTTCACGCACCAACCAAAAATGTGAACAACGTGGTTGGAGGCTTAAAACTGCCTCTAGGTGCAAGTGTGTGGGTGAAAGGTGTGTGTTTCCCATGACCTGTCCATGATGTATGCCCTCCCCCATTTACTCCATGATTAAAACACCTGGATTAGGATCAGGAATAACAGATGGATGGATGGATGGATGGATGGATGGAAGGAAGGATGAAATTGTTAGTTACGACTGTATATATTATCGGCAGTAAAAATATAATGAAAAACGACCGTGATGAGCTGATGATAAGCATTTAATGTGTTATCATAAGCGGCACATATCTGTTAAAATATGTAAATTGAGATTTGCTTTTAATGATCGGCGGTTTATTTTTAAGTATCACTGTTTTGTCCTCTCAGGGTCGGGGATTAAGTCATTGTACAGGCATTTGTGGTATCACATGGCTCTGCAAGCCAAAGGCTAAAGCTGGAGCAGGGGCAGGGCCAGCTCTGCGGTGAGGGGACAGCGCTGAGCGCCTTTCAGGACAGGAAGTCCCGTCTAACATGGGCGCCACATTAAAGCTGTGTGAGGTTCGAGAACAGCTCGTTTTAGAGGTAAATTTTAATTGTCCTTGACATTTTAATACTAATGACCAACATGAAGGATATAAAGTGAGAAAGACTGGGCGTATAAAGACTATAAAGCCGGGATTACAGCGCAGACCACAAACAGCACCGTCGTCACCAAATGTTTGATAAAGTCACTGACAGCTACACTGGCCCTGATGTTCAATCGCAAATGTCATGATTTCATAACATTCTTCCAAAAAAAAAAAAAAAAAAAAAAGTTACACTCAAAATGCTAAAGAACAGCCTTCTGCTAGCTGTGCGCTGATGCAGGTTCAGCCTCCCGGGCCTGGTGTCAGCAAATTAGGACGTGACCCACAGAAGCTGAGTGACAGAGCCGCCACGCTCTGCTGATGCATCCCGTGTGGTCTGTGGTTTTCTCTGTGTGATAACCCAACAGATAACCTTAATTATCATGTTCACGGTGCAGCGTCGTGAACTTGATTTTGCGTTCGATTTCGTGAAAAACTCACCCGGCTCTGTCCGAAAACATCACGTTCCATCAGCATTTCCCTTGGTGCTGAACTGCACCTCGTTAAGTTCTCACAGACAGTACGTTTGAGGGAAACAGACTTGTCACAACATTTGGAGGAGTTCTAATTTGTAACACAAGCAGAACTCCCACTGCCACTGTCCCTTTATGGGGGGCTTTAGAGGTTGCCATTTGTGAGCATGTTTTGTGTATGTGTGTGTGAATGCTCAACTCAGAGGTGAGTGACACTTTTGGACAGAGATCGTGAAAAGGGAGGAGAGGCTCGCACGGAGTCTAAACAGAGACAGACAGCAAACAGACGGACACGCTGGGAGGGCTTTGAGTGCAACTCCCACGGCGAGAAAGGCAGCGATGCATTGTTGTTTGTAAGAAGAAGAAAAAAAAAAAAAAGCAACGCACTGAATGAAGAGATCGGCGCTGTAATAAGGAGCAGTTAAATGAGTCAGCCTTCCACGGGTGCCATGGCCTTTGAAATCTCCAAGGTACAGCAGTTTGAAATGAAATGACGGTGCTTTTGAATGGTCACACATTCAGGCGGCTCCAGCTGTGAGGTACAGAGGAGCAGACGGAGGAAAATGATTGGCCTTCGGCCACTCTGGGGATACATCATTGTCGAGGCTCGGGTCCAAACCAGCTCTGATTTAGCACAGGGCCAGGCGGGCGGGAATCTACGGCTGCGTTCCAAACCCATTCCGACCAAAAGCCCTTTCCCAGGAAGGGCGGAGAGGGACTGGTAGCCCTCGGGCATTGCCTGTCTCAGACGATCTCCATTAGGATAACTCAAGCAGGGAAAAACAATGACTGGCTCCCGAGTCTGAGATTCATGTAACCCTACTGTACATTTAACTCTTCCATCAGGTCTATAACCAACCAGAAATGTCAAACGTCTGCTTATGAGGTGCATTTGGAGATCCCTGACCTGATCCCTGCTTTTAATACTTTCAAATCTGATTCAATCGGGACTTTTGTGTGTACGAGCTGTGTGCGTTTGTGCGGCGGCTGCTGTTGCAGCGTAGGGGTGGTCCCCGCGCTCTCTCGTGCACACAGAATCGCTTCTAAGTGCCCATAATTTCACACGCTTCATCGGTACTGTAATTTCAAAAGGTTCCCTCCTTCAGCGGCGACCTGAGGTTGTCGAATGAAAACATCGTTTATCCAGCGACCTCGGAGCTCCAGGAAATGGTTTGCTGGCTATTCAGTGACAGCCTTGAAATAGGGATCAGCGTTGAGGGACTGCAGGGTTTGTGAAACATGAAACAAAAGCTGGTCTGGCCCTTCAATCTACAGTATCAGGTTTGAGAGATTTCAGAAGAATGCTCCCGTCCATTTGGAAAATCCTGCATGGAACCATTTGTATGTTTGCCAAACTGAGGTTTTCCTCAAGTGAAAATATTTACTTAGGGGAAAAAAAGAAACTGAAAGTATTTATTCCAACGCAATCCTTTCCTTCAACGTGCTCTAAATGTGGTTTCTGTCGTTTTTAGCCCTCCGAGACTCCACTGGCAGCTCGGACTCAATTCCACAACCAAGTACGTTTGGGTTTAAAGTGGTTTTGAGCTGAATGATTCAGGCATCTTAATACCGAATATTAAGAATCAGAAATAGATCTGGGAAATCTGGGATTAAATCCTCCAAGCGTCAGCGTCTTACAGTGCTCACTCCTTTGTAGGTTTCATCATCATTGTGGAAAACGTACAGAAATGGGCTTTTGTCAAAAGTTTTTTTGTTAAAAACACTTCATGATATGTTCTTCTGTGTCCCTGAAATCCACTTAAACACACCTATGCCTATGCCTGACCTAACCCTAACCCCCCTCCCTGATAATGTGCCCCTTGTACAGATTTATCATGATATTTTGCTCAGAAAATGACCTTTTTATCATGCATATTACCTCCACTCAGCCCCAAACTTCAGTTAAGAGTGAAAAAGTCTTGGAGTCTGATGCACTCAGTTATCTGAGCGGGTTAGCACAGAGTCCATGATTATCATCCTTCTTGGTATTATCTTTTAATGGGGTCCCAGCTTTAGCAGCGGAGCCCTCTGAGTGTGTGTCTTTGTGTCTCCCGGACAGGTGTTGGAGATCAGAGCTGGTGGGGAGAACCATGGGATCTTAGTGAAAGCTGAGTGAAAGTTAATGGGTTGGAGGGTCCTCAGGGGGCACAGAGGGGGAGAAAAAGGGGTCGTGACATTTAATCGCTCTGCCCTGACAGGCCAAAGCAACGACTGAGAGGTCACGGGGGACAGAAATGGACCAAGGAGGACATGGGTGGGGCCGATGCACACAAAGACCCTCTCAGTGCAGTGATCTGGGCTGTCACCCAGTAAGTCCCCCTGTCACTGTCTCCTGTGGATTAAGCCTCTGAAATACACCTGGATCATGACTGTGGACCACTGATGACACCATTCCAAATACAATAGGGGTCTGAGATGATAATCCTGACTGAAGAACAGATTTACCTCAAACGCACCATCTTGGAAAACATCCCGATTCAAGACCATGAGAGATTGTTGCAAGTCTAAAGAAACTAGGCCGTCAATTCGGACCAGTCATGAAGCGGTTTGACAAAAGCGCCACAAGAGTCAGACACCGATATAAACTGCAGCTACAGCTATGGTAAACAGCGAGGCGGTGATCAGAGGTCGGTCTGATTGACGAGTCAACAAAAGAATACAAAAAGAGGCAAAACCAGCAAGAGAAAGTTCTGCTGGGAAATGTCGGGTTCCTGACACTGGATATTGTTAAGATAAAGAGACTTTTATTTATCCCACGCTGGGGAAATTAACGACACACAAATCAGAAACATCAACATCACTGTATATTCAGGAGCAGGAACCTCTGCCATATTTAGCTCAAGTTTCAACGTGTTGTATGCTCAGGTACCTGAAGGCATCTCAGAGACTGAGAGGGACGGAGAGGTACCAGTAGAACTTTGGCTTCGAAGGACTGAAGGCCTTTAAAGACACACCAACGAGCTTTCTGAGGTAAATGATTAATGAAGGTGGATCTAAAAGGCTGCATGGATAATCATTCATTTTGATTAGTTATTTAACACCGGGAGAACAGCAGGACACCTCATGATTGACAGCTAAGCTGGGTGGAGAGCAGGAACATAATACCGTGACTCTATTTCCTGCTTGCCTAGAACCAGGCGACTTGCAGCTGTGGGACGGTTCCGTGTTTCAGTTTTTACAACCCAAGGTGTTGATGAGCCATTCATCTTTATCTTGACAACAGTTGTAAATTGTGTATAGATTAAACTAAAAATTTTGTGACTGTAATAGTCAGGAAAAAAAAGCAGTAATGATATAATCAATACCTGCAGTCATCATTGTGGTGTTTTACTATAACACTAAATGCTTCAGCCTGGAAGGTCGTGCTCAGTTGACTCTGGCAGTCGGCCTCAGGCCAGAGGATCCAGAGACATTTGCTTGTTGGTAAATTGTGGTTTCTGGCCCGCAGAGCTGCCTGTTTGAAGATGAAGGGTCAGCGAGACCCCTGGTCTGCTGCTTGTTGTTACACTGTGGTTTCTGAATTATAGAAGGAATTCAAGCCAAAACACACAGCCATGGCCATATCTGGAGGTTTCAGAGGTGGGGGCGAAGGAAGAAAACCTCTCTCTGAGCTCTGTGAAATAAACTGTACATCCATTTTCTAACAGGACACAAACAGATTCTTCTTTCTCGTGCAGTGTTTCCCAGAGTGTTGCCATTCTACATCTTTCGATCCTGCAACACTGGCTCTAAAGCAAGCCTTAAACTCAAAGCATGCACTGAAAATGCTTAAACTCATAACATGCACTGAAAAGTCAGCGATGGTATCGTGTTCAGACTTGGTTGGATGTCTTTTGAGATTACATTGTTTGATCTTGTACAAATATGTACAGTCCAGATAACCAAAGCCTGATTACAGACTGAAAGCCACATTTCAAGATCATATATTGTCAAGGGTAACAAGATATGTACTAATAATCTAGAGAGCTATTAGAAAAAACTACAGATAGTGAGAGCAATCATTAAACACAAATTTCTGTTTATAAAGTTACTCTATTTTTCATTTCAGTAAAGAAACCAATGGAATTTTTCCCCTTTATCTCATATTTGGACATAAGTTTTTAAAGTAACCTGCAGAGTATTCGTCCCGACAACCCGTGTTGTGCATATCTCTGTTTATAACTGCACTACAATGTGGTGTGTGCTTTTGTATATGGCTGCACTCCAGCGTGGTGTGTGTATACCTCCGTGTACTCCAGTGGTGTGTGTGTGTGTATACCTCTGTGCAGTCCAGTGGTGTGTCAGTGTCTGTGGGCAGTCTGTATGAATGAATAACGACAGCAAAGGTAGCTTCTGGTTACAAAGTTTGGACCAATCAGAACGCCGCTCTGTCTTCCTGCAACTGCAGCAGCAAAAGTTCAACCTGGACCACTTTCCGAAGAAACTTATCCATTCTTTATTCAAACTGAGCCCACCGCTGACACACGTAGACAACTAACTGTCATTGAAGGAAGCGTTTCCGAGAAATGACAATGTTGGGTATGTACGTGCCAGACAGATTTTCCCTGAAATCATCTAAAGTCCAGGATGGAATCGGTCTTTACACAGCGAGACGAGTGAAAAAGGTTTGTCGTTTCTTGTCGGGACCTATTTTATAACCCACTTTAAACGCGGGGAGTGTCTAGTGTTCCCGTTGAACCTTTCGAGCCGCTGTAGACAGTTTTTCTTTTCGCTTTAATTCCTTGAATTGGTTTTAACAGTCTCAGCTTCCAGCCCAGGCTGCTGTGACGTGAAGTGCCACGTAGATACAGAGACTCCAGTTGTTGCTCTCGTTCAACACAGTGTCGACACCGAAGGCTGTTACATCGTATATATTCTATGCATCACGCTTACATTCAGCTCTCTATGGTGTTTTTTTTTTACCGGAGGGAGTATGATGTCATTGAGGACGAACGGGTTCATGTGTTCATGATGGAGCTATGAAGTTGCAGAGATGAACATGAACGCAACACACCGTGGCCACGCCCCCTTGACGTTTTGTCGCTTCGACTAATAAAAAACTATCACAAAAGGCTGCACACTCAAGTCACTATCATCAAGTAGTAATCATTAATCATCCAGCGAGGATCATCCAGTATTTTGCAAAAAAAAGTCATAGAATCAATAATATGAATTATTGTGCTTGACAAATAATTCCGGTCTTTGTGATACAGGGAGAGAAGTTTGGACCATTTGCAGGTGAAAAAAGGCTGCCAGGTGAACTGGATGAGAGCTCAGATACCAGGCTTATGTGGGAGGTAAATGCACATGCATGCATTGTTTGGTGACTCCACACATGACTTTTCAATGTTGCTATCTCTATCAATTTCTGGTAGTTGAACACTGCATTGTCATTGCTCCTTTTTAAATATTCACTCAGTACAAAGCATGCTATTTAAACATGTATAGACAGAGTTTATTTAGAATGAAAAGAGGATTCCCCTCCTCCCCCACCACCACCACTATGTGAAATTCTGATTTTACATATTTATTTTTAAAAGGTTTTTAAGGCTTATGACAGAATATTAGTTGCGGAAACCTTATCCATCTGCTCACAAAGATCTAACCTTGGACATCTGTTTTATTTATTGGAATTTGACTGCTATCTTAAAGATAGTTTTAAAAAAAAATAAAGATAAATAGTGTAATTAACAGACTGATAATAAAACTAATAGTTGCATGAAAGACTTAAAAATATATATCAGTCTTTGAACTGAAAAGACAAAATGAATCCATCTTTATGTTTAAAGATACTCAATTTATGCTCTACATCAGTAACCACAAGAATAAACAATAATGCCATTTAAATAATATATATCAGAAATGAATAAAATATTTAAAAATAGTATTACATTAGTACAGACATTTAAAAAAAAAATATATCACTACTTTTGAAGACACCAGGTTAAACAGTTTTGAAAAAGGGTTAAAGCTGTAGATGGATGGATGATGGATGGATCTCTGTCTGAAATCAGTCAAATACACACTCTGAAACCCCCAAGTCTGGATGAAATCCGTGCTGCTCAGAACACAGTGAGAAGCCTTGTTTTGTCTAAGAATGTAGATATTTTGTACCTTTTTCATCACTGAAAAAAAGCCAAAACTCCTTTAATTCCATGTTGGATCTGTTAACTAGACTAGCTGCTTTATGACATTCTCACATTTCATGTTGTGGGGAAGCCCCTGACGGCAACCGCTCAAATCACTGCTTTGAGGTTGTTATCTGTAGCAGCCACATTGCAACACACTGGCCTCTACTCTGCACACTATTAGGTGTTTGTTGGAGCGTCCAGCATGCTCTGACCGCAAATCAAAAGGAGAAGAAGCGGTGGTTCACGTCTGACAGCTTGTGTGGTTATTGTTTTCTTTCCAGGTCCGTGGAGGCAAAGGGGACGTGTTGTATATTCTGGATGCTAGTAACCCTCGTCATGCCAACTGGCTGCGGTTTGTCCATCAGGCGCCTTCGCAGGAGCAGAAGAACTTGGCAGCCATACAGGTACATTTCCTCTCAGTGGACCGTAAATCCCACATACTCAATTGTAGCAACACATTGGGAAGACAATGATGTATTTCAGGTAGGACACAGAGGGGTAGATATTGGAATTCAGTGACAATTATTGACTTTGACTGATTTATCGTGGTAGAAGCAGAAATTGTCTTTATGCTAAAACTCTCTCAAACTTAGAGTTAAAAATGTAGTGAGCAGATATAAGGCTTAAACGTTCATTTAACTGATAGTTTGTTACATCACTCTGTTGATTTAACAGTAGATTGTAGGTATAGTTTTTATTTGACTGCTTCTATTTAAAAAAATAAAAGAAACAAATATTTGAGAATTGCAAAATATACATGTATGGTAAATATAGCAGCCACAGTGGTTTAAAAAGAACATAAATTTGGCAAGTTGTGCATCAACAGTCAGACAGACTCCTTAAAGTACACCTTCAGAACCTTTTTTGTGCTAAAATTGGACTTCATGTGCTGCTGTACGCAAAGGTTTACCCCTTGTTTATAGAAAAAACAGAAGTTGAAGAAAGTAAAGGTGAACATCTCAGGTCTGAGGGTCAAGTTCCTGCTGTTATTACCCAAACGTCTGATGTGGTTAAAGGTCGGCCGTGTGCGCTAAAGCTCTGCGTTCCATCAGCAGTGACATTTATTGTACAGCTTTCCACTTCTTAATCGTTATTTATGTACATTTAGAATCTCATAGTTAAAACTAAACGACACGCTGATTTCATTAGTGCGACCTTTAAGGAAGAGGAAGTTAATGCCAACATTTTTAAGGATTTGAGATTTTGACCTGTGGCCTCAATCAGGATAAACAGATGGAGTGTAATGCATTCAGCATCAGCCCGTCTCAGAATTGAGTGTTCATTACCATAAATGGTTCGAGCTGTATTTTTAGCAGGCCTGCTTTTCTCGTCAGTTACCTTTTCCTCTGCCGCTCTCCGTCTTTCTGTCTGTGAGCTCTGGGATTAGAGCGGTTCTGTTGTCTTCCAGGATGGAGAGAACATTTTTTACCTGGCTGTGGATGACATTGAGACGGACACTGAACTTCTGATAGGCTTCCTGGACAGTGAAATGGAGGAGGATGACGAGAAAGAAGAGGAGGAGGAGGAGGTCATCAAAGATGACGACGAAAACAATAAAGATGAGAATCATATTGTTGAAATGGGTACAGTGGAGTTAAATTCCCGGGTTTATTATCCCAAACAGACACAGGTCAACCATTTGCAGTAACAGTGTCTTCCTCCTTCCTGCAGAGCTCATCATAAAGAAGGAGGATCACCCCTGCTTGCTGTGTGAGAGCAGCTTTCCCAGTGAGGAGATCCTGGCGGCCCACCTCCAGAGTCTACACCAGAGGCCCCCCACAGAGGAAAAGGACTTCCAGTGCAGAAACTGCGGCAAGAAGTTCCCCATCAAGCAGGCTCTGCAGCGCCAGTAGGTTCTCTTCCATCCGTCATCCATCCATCCATGTTTTGGTACATATTTATGAGCTGATTCCTTGCTGATTTTCTGGCTCCCACCAGTGTCCTACATTGTTCCGAATCGCCGGATCCGTCGGGTGACTCTAAAGCCCACCAGTGCTCCATCTGCCACAACAGCTTCAGCTCTGAATCCAGGTTCTATACATCATCCAAAGGCAATATATAACCGCCATATTACATGCCCGGTTGCCGGCCTCTGTGTTCACTCGGCATTCCGTCTCATTTATGCAGCTTTGAGCAGCACAAGGAGGCGTGTAAGGGAGACGCCAGGTTCATTTGTAAAGCAGAGAGCTGCGGGAAAAGATTCAAGAGCAAGGATGCCCTGAAAAAGCATAAAGGAAACGTTCACACAGGTTGGTCCCTCTCCCTCTCTGTGCCTCCGATACGTTCGTGGCGCAAGCATCCCCTTTCTTCACATCATCATCATTAATGGAAGCAATTATCTCTTAGCAGCCTCATCACTGGAGGAATACACTAACACAGTTTTTCCCAGATTATTTGAATCCCATGTGATGCTGAGATACTTTTCTAATTACTTGTGCTATGTAATTGCTGACCTTTGTGTTCTGGGAAAACTCATTTTTCCTGATGGGTGGGATTCCACGTTTACAGCGTTGATGTAGGCACACACGTGAGCCAAACATGAATGTGAAATGAAGACCCCGGGCTTTTATGTTTCAGCCATTGTGGTCAGAAACAGGGATGTGTGTGGGCGAGGGGGGATGTGGTGCACCCTGTCCAGATGTGGACTCGTGAAAGAAATCTGCCCCACAATGACAGTGTCATTATTATGGTGTTGCTTTGTGATCCTATCCTGAATTTTGCCGCCAGTATTTTCATTTACTCCCTGTTTTCTTAACAGGGAGTGCACGTCGTAAACTCACGTGCACTATATGCAACCGGAAGTGTTCATCCTCTCTGAATCTGCAGGAACACAGAAAGGTGAGGCTCTAAACTTCCCCTGTTGTTGTTGGATCATAACCTAACCTTGCAAAGACATTCTGAAAGACAATGAGCAGAGGGGTGGGTTCTGTTTTACAAGCTCATCCCACAGCTCCTGTGAAATTTAAGAGGCCCAGTTAACACCCGGTACGGTTTTAGCTTTGGCGTCAGGCTGATCTATTAGTTCAGTCTAATGTCAGTCGGCCTCTTACAGCATGCTTTACATTTGACATTTACACATTTATTAGAGGAAGTTCCCCCCCACACCCCCAGTCCTCCACTGGTGTTTGATGAGGCACGTGCTTCACTGCTAAAGGCTGTGTGATGTGGTTTCATTGGGCAATTTGAGCTAGTTTGTACAAAGCTTAAATTATGCAGATCAAATACCAGGTTCTGTCAGTGCCTTGATTAATTGTTTGCATTTAAAACAAAAGTATTTATTACAGAAGTGAGTAATCACAATTATTGATCGTAATAACCTGATCTGCTTTTGATCAAAAGAACGCCTCTCATCATGATGTCGGCTGCAGAATGATGATCAAAGGTGGTCTCATTGATATAAATCATAATCATACATGTTGCCAGTTGTGAGATTTCATTTTCTCTTGCCGATCTTACAAATAAATCAACTTGAATTAACAGACTGATGCCACGTTTATCATCAAGCTGCTTTCAAACGCTTTACCTCACCTGGAGGCTGGGACTTCTTTGTTCTTTGTGTAGGGAAGCTGACAGAGTCGGAATTCTCCAGTTTCAGCTCTTCATCTACATTTATGGAAAGTTTTTCACTGACCTCCTCTGATGTGTGTGCAGCAGTGGTTTCCTTGTTGTTGCAGTCATACTTCATCTCTTATCTGTTCTTAAATTGGCAGTCTGAAGGTAGAAAATTTCTGTAAATAGATTAAAGTACACTGGATTAATACCAGTATATATTTTATTACATACAAATCTAAGAAGACTCACAGTGCCTTTTATAAATATGGCAGATTTCTTTAATTTCTCACACTGTCGCACATTAAATGTGTTTTAAGTGGAATCTATGGCTGCAGAAAGCATTATTCTTGCTTAGGAGCAATCACACTAATGACACATTAGCTCCAAAGCAGCTTAAAACACCATTATCATCATAAGCTAAAGAAGCTTTTGCAGCAGCTGTGACAAGACCAGCTTGCAGCGGCATATGCTATTGTAGCTGTAAGCTGGTGGGCTGTCGAGTTGTTAGAGCCACACTCTCAAGAACTATGGACATCAGTCTGACAAAAAGTAGTGCACACCACGGTCCTCAGCCTTCATGCTTTCTACTCCGCTTACATATTTCATGTTTGTTTCAGGTGCATGAAATATTCGAGTGCCACTCGTGTGACAAGAAGTTCATTTCTACAAATCAGCTCAAACGCCACATGATCACACACTCAGGTAAGGAAATACTGTACTTCTTCAGTCATGCTGGATTTTTAATGTACCCACAGCCTCGACTGTGTCATGTGCAACTGCATAGAGAAGCGTCCGTATACCTGCGAGATCTGCAACCGCTCCTTCAAGCGTCTGGATCAAGTAACAGCTCATAAGATCATTCACAGTGAAGACAAACCTTATAAATGTAAGCTGTGCTGGAAGGAGTTCGCCCACCGCAATGTCTACAAGAATCACAAGAAGGTGAGCCTCTTTTGCTACAGGAGAATCTTTGTCTGCGGCGGTTTGAGCTACATCTGTCTGCTGAAGATGGCGGAGGTGTGTGTGATCAATCAGTCTCCTCGGAGGTTGAGATCTGTGGGGTGTGTGGCCTGCTCCACCCCTGAGGTCCCCCGTGTTTACTTTGGGGATTGAGGTGTCACTCAGACGGACAGGTCGGTGCATGGCTTTGAGGGGAGGGGGAGAGGCGGAAAAACAGAAGCACTTTGAACTTTAAGCCCCCTTTGAGCTGCTTTGCAAGTCAGCCGACCAAAGACGCATGATCTTCTCCCGTCATCTTCATCATTGTCCCGGGCGAGGCAGCTCTGCTTACACATGCCCTGCTCTTCCTGCAGACCCACTCCGAGGAAAGACCCTTCCAGTGCGAGGAGTGCAAAGCTCTGTTCCGCACCCCCTTCTCCCTGCAGCGTCACCTGCTCATCCACAACAGTAAGTGGGTGCTTACACCGTGCGTGGAAGTTGGTGAGAATTCACCACCTTTCTATGTGAATATAACCTAAAACTTCATCAGATTTACACTCTAAACAAAAGAAGAAAATTAAATGATGTGGGAATAATGGAAATGAAAATGGAAAATACACAAAATAAAGACCCAAGTAGTCATCTCTTAAAATAAAACTTTGTAAAAGAAAGGGCTTCGCTTGCATATTATGTTTCATCTCTGTTAAATTCGGCCCTGAACTCACCCCTCCCCATTAATAATCATCAGTCTGTCAAACATGTGGCTGTAACGATGTTAAGGTTGTGTGCAGGTCCTTGGAAGCTGTCTGTCTCCAGGCAGTTGCTGCAGGATGCAGTGCTACTCCCCCAGCAGAGCCCGATAAGAAAGAGATTGTAGAGGCTGGCGGCATTTCCTGTCCCTGTCCCACGAGGCCATCTGTGTAATAGCTGGGCTTGTATAATATATCAGCTCGTAGACAGTATGTGGGGTGGGAAGATGGAGGCTAAGAGATGGTGAGAGCATGGACACAACCGTAAAAGAACACCTCTGATTCACGTGCCCTACTGACATGTCTGCACATTTTTTGTTTTTGCTGTTTTAGTGAAATCACCATTTGATACTAATTTCAAAGGAAAAGGGAGAAGGTGTCGAGTGTGAATGTGTAAATGTACATATATATGTAGACACGTGCATGTTTAAATGGGCTGATCCATGTAAAGGCTTCATGTGTGGGTGTTGTTGACATTAATCATCATCATCTACATGTTTTCCATTTGACAAAAAAAAAAAAAAAGTGGATGTTGGCCTTGCTAGTGTTCCGTTTCAGTGTGAAGACTTAGAAATCGTGCACACATGAACGTGCTCACACACCCACAGGCAAGCTCCAACAATAGCGGCAGTATCGAGGTGTGAATGAAAACATCAGTCTGCACTCTGTGAACAGCTGAACAGTCTGAATACCGTCTGTCTGGAGTGGCTCATAAAGTGAGGCACTTTTTTCTAATTATATGCTGCAGAAGTCTTAATAATTCCTCTGAGATGTTGGTTCAGATACACAATAAAAGGAAAAATAAAAGACCCAGACAAGCACATTGTGTGGGGTTATCTTGGTGCAGTGAAACGTTCCTTTTTGCACTTTCCGCCTGCACATTCACCCCGGGGGGAAATTGGTCGTCAGCTTGCTGCACGTGATGACTGTGTGTTTAAGGTACCGACAACGGATAACTGCAAATGGCTGTGTGTCCCTTTGTCCCGGCTGCAGGCGAGAGGACGTTCAAGTGCGACCAGTGCGACTCCACCTTCAAGAGGAAGGACACGCTCAACGTGCACATCCAGGTGGTTCATGACGGCCACAAAAAGTACAAGTGTGACCTGTGTGAGAAGGCCTTCGTCACCCCGTCTGTGCTAAAGAGCCACAAAAAGGTGAATAAAAACCTTGTGTTTTGTCTTGGACATAAACCACAAAAAGCTGTTATCATGAATGTGTTTTTTTTTAGAATGTCTCCCCACCAGATATTTGTATTTACCTACATTCAAAGCCCAAGTTCCAAATCAACTCTTCCACAATCAATCATCTGCTATCACCCTGAGTTTAAAATGGATGAAACCACAACCTGTTTTTCCATAGTGTTTTCATTAGCTCACGTCCTCCGACCGTGGAGCTCCACGTGTGCCTTTAAAAGCTGGCAGACCCGCAATGTTGACCACTGCTGCCCACGAAGGTCTGCAAATCGATTGCTCTGTTGATTAGAAATGGCACTTTGTCCTTTGGCTCCGCAGGGTTTCAAAACCTGAAAGAGATCTCACTGCAGATTATGAACACAGAATCTGACGGTGTCCAGTGTGGTTATGGATCAAGATTGGAATCAAACGGGTTCTTGGCTCAGCGTAAAAGAAAACGTCTCAGAGGTTGTCCCAGAACAGTGGGGCAGGTCAGCATGTTCAACCTTACAGGTTTTTTTTGAGGCTGCCAAGAGATCTGGCCTTGATCAGAACCAGGTTTCCGAGGATACGACAACTTTCTGACTCTGTTTACACGTGGAGAGTAACCCCGCTTCTGGCTGGGCTATTGTCGACATCTTATTTTATGTACGCCATGATACTCTGACCGCAAAACAATCCAAAAGAGTTCTCGCAGTCGTGTTTTATTAGCCTCAAAATGTGATTGATGAGTTTGTGTACAAGGGCCGATGCCCGCGCATAATGAAATCTAAACGGAACAGGATGCGTACCGTTTTGAACATCGTGAAAACCAAACATTGAATCCAGGTTTTCATGATTCCATCAGTCGATTTGAAATACTGAAGACTTTTCAACTGTTCAAAACAAGAAAAACACACACTTTGGTAGAGGTGAGTGGGTAGATCTGTATATGTCATGAATTATTTAAACACTTTGGTGGAGAAAACAATGAAAGACGAGAGCGTTTCAGGACAGAACAGTGCAGTGGTGTTTCTGCACTGGTTGTCTGCTACAGTCAGTGCATTTGTGCTACACTAGTGTGTGTGTGTGTGTGTGTGTGCGCGCGCGCGCGTGCGTGAGTGCGTGTGTGCGCGCGTGTGCATGTATGGTGTGTTTTGCAAAATGCTATGATGCCGTTTCATCTGTGTCAGAGCTGCTCCTGAAAAAAACTCATCCTGAAATGATAATTGCAGGTCTGCAAGTCTGCGCAGACATGTCGGTTATTTCTCTATTATTATGTCGCTGTATTGCGTAGAACTCTCGGTGAATTCTGGCCTGATCCGAGATCTCTCGAAATCAGTCACGTTTGTCTGTTGCCGCCTCCCCGGGAAGCCGAGGCTGTTTTCCCTGTTGTTAAAACAAGGAGCTAAATAATGAAGCACCGCTCCATCTGGGAAGCATGTGTTCATATATGTGAATTTGTTTGTTCAAGGTTGTGTGTGTGTGTGTGTGTGTGTGTGCGTGCGTGTGTGCGTGTGTGCTCCTGTTAATGTGTACGAGCATGTGTGTGTGTGTGTGTCTCTGTTTATCTAGCCTTTGTAACGAAACACCCGAGGTGTCAGAGGGACACAGCGGGGTGGCGGAGGAGAGGACGGGGGCCGGGACAGGAGGTGTCTCTGCATTGTTGTGTGCCTGTTCAAACTGTCGCGCTGCGTTTCAGACTCTCGCACTCGGGAAATTTACAGCAGGCCAGGAGAAAGAATTCAGCAGAGGTCTGGTGGTGGTGGTGGGGGGGCAGCACGTGCAGCCCTTATGTGCCCCTGAAGCTAAAAAACCTAGTGATTGCTGGGAGGTGGCGGGAGAGGAAGATGAGGGAGGAGAATAAACGTGCACGTCTCCATCCTCTCCAGGCTTTATTCTGTCCCTCAATTATTTTTCCCAACATCGAGTAGCCCCAGCTCTCACCTACAGGTCAATTTACATACAACACGAGGGTGTCGTATAAAATCCTTTTAACGTCACTACTTCTCTTTCAGACACACACAGGAGAGAAAGAGAAGATCTGCCCGTACTGTGGACAGAAGTTTGCCAGCAACGGCACGCTGAGGGTCCACATCCGCAGCCACACAGGTCAGTGGCACCCCCTCACATCAACACTGTTGCCTTGGCTACCATTAATACCACTGCTTATTGATTACGTCTATATATAAAGCCAGATATTTGTTTTGAAATGTAACTGGATTCACACTCGTCTCTTTCACTTTATCACTTTTATTTGATTTTGCTGAGTAGTCTGATGCAACCATCAAACAACCAGTGATAAAAGCCGGGCGGTCAAGCACTTATTTTTCATCGATTTTGTTAAATTGGTTGGTAAACAAATGGTTAAAATCTGTGTTATAGTATCGCTTCCATAGCCACAGTAATAGAATAGTGGATCTCCACTGTGATTTCGGTTTCGTCCTCAAGCTCGTTATTGGTCAGCAGCACATTTCTGTCTGTGTATGAAGATTCCAACATGGTGGTGGACCACTTGTTCCACTCACTGCACTGGCACAAAAATAGAGCCTTGGATGTTCATTAAAGTGCCTTAAACTGGAAAGCCGCACATTCCTGTGTGTCTCCTTACCAACAGACTAGTGCATGGGCTGGCACGGCCACACACGTGCACATGCACGCACGTGCACGCACACACGCACACACTGTCTCATTCTTGCTTGTCCAACTTTAGAGTTGTCTTCTTCAAACCGCTCGTCTGTAGATCTCTGAAGAAATATTTCGTCAACACCCATGTGATGTGGGTGGTGCCACATCAGTGTAACCAACCTTAGAAACCCCCCAGTTACAAGCTCAGTGACTTCTGTACGTGTTCAGAAGCTGACTGCTGCCATGGAGAAAAGGCCGACAAACAGTATTACACATGTGACACTTTTCTTTATAACCTGATTAGAAATGTGGAACATCATTATTTAAGTTGCTTCAAACTTCAAATTGATTTTAGAAGCAGATGCTGGTGTGTTTATTGGGATTTAGTCAGCCATTGAATCTCAGATTCACCTCCCACCCAGTTTAAATTTGAATGTTTTGACCCTAAATCACATATGAAGCCTCTTAAAGCTCCCTTTCAGGTGGCGACAAAATTATAGTGTGTCAAAATGTGCGCATTTGAATCCCGGGCAGGGCGATGGTCGTTTGGCAGTCGCGCTTTGTCAACAGGCTCTTTTGTAAGTGCGTGCGTGTGGGCCGTTTATATGTGTTTTCATACATGTGTATGTGTGAAGGACAAACCAACAGAGAGGAAGAGGGAGAGAGAGAGAGAGAGAGAGGGGAAGAGAGCGAGAGAGAGAGAGAGAGAGAGAGAGA